>JANHFX010018764.1:99677-178497 GCA_027560015.1 Chloroceryle amazona | reverse complement strand
TTCAGCCCCTGGGAAGGTACTTTGCAGTTCAGCCGAAAACAGTGAAGGGAACCCGGCATGCGCTGCTTCAGTGCACGGGTGCGCTTATGTCTCCCTGGAAGCCCACCTAGAAGGTGCCTTCCCGCTCACTTACCCGTCCACCTCGGAAAGTTGGATTTCGGGATGGTTATTGGGAATAAGCCAAGAGGGAGGCACCTCTACCGCGGCCCATCCTGGCTGGAAAGTCAGCTCTCCTTCCCACCAGTGACACCTGAGCAAAGCGTTTGCTTTTAGAAGCAGGCATCATGTTCTGCAGGTGGAAGTCGACCACTAAGCAAAGCTGTGTTTCTTAAAGAAAGCTATAACGGGACCACGCTCCATGCATTGTGCAGATCAGCATTCTTCATCCCAAGGTGCTAGTATGAGGACCTCTGAAAGACACTGAATGTAGGAGGACACTCAGTTCCTTAACAGTAGGCCCTGGGTGTCTACTTCAGCTAGATTATGTTCCTTTTTTTTTTTTTTTTTTAATTTTAATTGGGTTTAATTTTTGCTTTATAATTATACATCTGGCTCAGAGAGTGGAAGAAAGCCCTTAGCTACATTTTTAAAATCCAAGCTTGGATGAGTTCTTTAAAGTGATTATAAAGTTGACTAAATGTAAAAGCTTTGCAAAGGCAGTAATTTCAGACACACTTCTGGCTGCTAAGACATGCCTATATTTCATTCTCTGTATATTTTTAGGGAGCTTAAGTGGGGTGGGCAGCTCAGTCATTGGAAAAAAGGGTTTTTTAAATGTCATGCTTCATTTGGCTGTATGGAAAAGCCGAGTATCAGATGTCCTGTCAGGAAATAAGATACACTGATATACAACATGCAAACACTTTATTTTGAAGAACTCCTTCACAGTCTCACTTCATTGAAGTGAGTTGCCCAACTTAGTCACACAGCAAAGAGAAGTCTACATCCTGATTTAGGTTTAATTTCTTGGTTTAGAGCTCATGGCAGCAGGATATCTGAAAGGGAAAGTGTGCCTCAGGTTTTTTTTTGTGCGGTTTCAGTAATCCTTATCTCTAACATCAGGAAATAGGTCCCAGTTCACCAGGATATGGAGAGAACATTAGCCCAGAGAAATTTTTTAACCTCTTCTTTATAGCTTGTTTACTGAGAGTGGAAGTGGGAATGCCTAGTCTTTTACATAGGATCATCACAGCATCATGTTTCTGATTTTGCAGAAGGGCTCTCTGGAGCTCTGGGGATAGGTGGTACCAATGAAAAACAAAACTTCTTCATCAGGCCGTTTGTTTAGTCGTCTTGAATAGAAGGAGGCTTTACATGTGAGGGCAGGCAACACTTCTCTAAATGGCTGTTGCTATGATATGACCTTGTTCTAGTGTTGCCAAAAGTCTTCTGAGTAATAATGAGAAGACAGAACTGGTTATTTTGGAAAAGAAAAAAAAAAAAGCAACCAAAACCAAACCGGATCATTTAAATTCCTTTTCTCCTGTCCTAAAAGAACTGACTCATGTGCTACCATTTACTCCTGCTGAATTACTCCTGATTTTGCTGCTCACCGTGAATATAAAATAGATTGCTCCTTAAAAGTGGCTATTTATTTTTTGGGACCAACATTGTCATTGGTTTCACACAGACAACCTGAAAGGTTTCAAAGGAAATTAAAAAAAAAAAAGTACCGATGGAAACCAAGCCTCTTCACGGGTCTTCAAGGCAGCAAGAAAGCTCTTTGCCTGCTTGTTCAACAGCTCTAGAATTCTCAAGCCATAAACAGTCATAGATTGATGAAATGTACCCAGTAGTCTCCAGCAGCAAGATACTCTGCAGAACCTGGTGTTTCAATACATGGCATTGAAATTTAAGACAGAAAATGAGCTTAGAAAGATCTCTCTCTGTGCAAAATAAAACCATTGCAAATGCTATATGCAATCCCAGTGACCTTGGGTATAAACTTCCAATTTGGAAGAAACTTTGCCATGATAGTGAGCACGTCATCAAAGCCTTGAGGTAATGTTTAACTGCACTCTTTTTTTTTTCTTTTTCTTTTTCCATAAGTATATTAAGTATTGTACTAATGTTTTCTCAGTTAGTTCATCTGTCTCCACATTTTATCTTTCTGTCTGTCAGGCTTATTAGCATACTTTGACAGATTAAAAGGCTAAGGTCAAACAAACAAATCCCCAAAGAAATACTGCTAATTATTGTCATATGTTTTTTAAATACTTTTGCTTCTTCAAAGAATTTCATGAGGAGCTAAATTCAACTTTGCAGGCTAACTGTTTCATTTATGAACCCCCTCATCTCCTTAATATCATTTCTCCTAGCCACCTTCCAGTGCCCCTGCATTTTTTACTCATTCTCTCTCTTTTTTTTTTAGGCAAGCAATTAACTACTTACAAAAAAAGCAAGACTGTGATTCAGATGAGTTACATTTTGTGGCAGGAACCTGGAGTACATATTGACGCACGGTGAATAATGTTCAGTGAGGCACCAAACATGGGTTTGGGTGGCTTTTCTGTTTCCTGCTGTCTGAAGAAGTAAAAGACATTTTTTCACACTGGCAAAGTGACACAGATCGTCCTTCTTCCTTCTTCCAGAGTGGTGCTCAGGGACTAGTGAGTGCTGCATACAACCATGAACAACAAAGGGGTCATTTGCACCCCAGCATTCCCAATCTGGATGGTGAGGAAGACTGTTTAGGATATGGAGGTAGACTCAGAAAGCCAGTAAGCTGCACATTAATACCAGATGTTTTTCTTTACCATCAGCATCTTAGAAGAAAAAACAGAGTGAGTAGGTGGCCTGAATGTGAGTGAAAAAACTGTAAAAAAAAAAAACAACAAAAAAACCCAAGTCCAACACACATTCATTTGTGAAGAATGATTGCAACCAGTCAGGTGAATACTTTCTGTCTTCACTGTGGGCCAAGATAAATAATAAGGTAGGAGGTGGTCAGACAAATGAAGATACTGGAGTCTTGTGAGGATGAGACAACAGGTGGATAAAATAAATAAAAGGGGAGTGCTTTTGGAACAAGATAAGCAACAAAACAATCCCGATTATCTTAACAAGCAGACATGTATTTATCTTATACCTCCGCTTTTCTATTAATTTCTGGACACTTCCATGCTTCAAGACAATATATCTGGTTTTTAAAGGATTAATTGTTTGACAGGTATGCAAAGGTAGCATTGCCAAACCTTGTTCATGGCAGGTAAATCATTACATGGCCTAAGACAGTGTTCATTAGCAGCATTGTCAATCAAGTGGGAGTCCTGCCAGAGAATTGCTGATGGTACGACAGGGTTAGAAATGAAGATATTCAGTCTCTATTCATCCATCAGTTTTTTGTTGGGTTTGTTGTTTTTTTTTAATCAATTTACAGCATGATAATTGAGTCAAGTTTATTGTGCTGCCCCTGGAATGATGTAGGATTTGGTGGTGATTATAAATCTCTCGGTACTGAAACCACACCAAAAAAAAAACAACACAAAAATAAAGAAGAAAGAGAGGATGAGAGAGGAAAAAGAGAGGAAGGAAGCAGGAGAGTTAGGGTAAGGTGGGGAGATGAAAGCTAATTGTTAAGGTAAATATTTTAAGAAAGGAAAGTTTCAAATGAAGAAGGTCTGTCTTTAAGATGAAAAAAAAATGATTGGGAGATGAAGTCCTCAACTCAAGAAATTATTCACCAAAGGTGAAAGGGTAAATTGCCATTCATGTATCTGTATCATCTGAAATTATTCCACTGATAAAACCAATGTGCATCCTTCCCAGGGGAACAATACTGCCTTCAAAAGTATTGTTTCTTTCTGCTGTGTTGGAAAGCCCTGTTGTAAGATGTTTTTCCCTTCGTATGTGCAGCTGTGCATGCCTGTGTGTACGTATGGGCATGCAAGGTCTGTGTGCCGATGAAGCCCCTGTGTCACAAGATTAAAAAAAATAAAAATAAAGAGAATAAAAAGTCTTCTTCTAAGGCAGAAAGGGGAGGGCCTTCTACAGGGAGGAAAGCCCTCTTGGGCATGGCTCTGATTTCCAGGGCAAATGTCCAGCACTCTGTTTCCATCCTGGAAAAAAGCTTTGTAAGCCTCCCTCCTGTAACCAGCACCCTCCTCACACTTATGGTAAAGAGTTAAAATGACTACTGTTGCCATCATGCACAGGCTTTCCGTAAACTGATGGTACTGATAAACGTGTTCGCTTATCTGTTTTCTTCAGTTTGCTGTTTGGCTGATCTCAGACACATGATAAATAGACCATACCTACATTTTCATATAATTATGTTTAAATGTACTTTTGAGCATTTAAAACGAAGGAGAAAGGAATTCATATGAAATCTGTCTCAAAATAAACCTCTAAAATATCTGTGTGGCTCATTCCAGGGTGATTTCTTAAACTCCCCTTCATACAGCAGCCATGCTCACAAGCTTTCCTCTCAGACCCCGACTTCTTTCTGGGACTCATCAGGCTAATGCTGAACATATTTAAATCCTCCCCATAAAAGGTTTAGTCTAAGTTGCTTCTCCAGTACTTGTTTGAACATTAAATATGCAAATAATCATCATTACACTTCCAACAATTACACATGTTTGCGAGCACCATGTCAAGTACTGGCAGCAGTGCAATCATTTGTAAAGACAAATATTCCATTCCAAGAGATGTCATGCTGCTTAGAAGATTTCTTTTTGTATTAGTAGCCACACTGCTGCTTCATAAAGTGTGCAAATGAACGTGACAGTGCTGCCAATAGCTGCCAGTTCCTTCCTCTCGGCAGAGCAGATGTCAATCAACCATCCCAAACAGACAAGGCCTCGGTACTGCTGCAGACATTAAACATGTAGGATGGAGAAGGGAGGGCACAAACAACACAGGCAGCGCAGGGGCTCCGCGTACTCCTCTCTCTCCCTCTCCCTCCTTCTTCTCTCCCTCTCAGCCTCTCTCCCTCTCTCTTTCTCTCTGAGGAGGCCCGAGGCCGTTGGAATATTTTAATTTCTGATTCCTGACTATATTATCGCATGTTTGTAACAGACGAATTGTAATTTGTAGCTCTGAGGTGATATGAAAAGCTGCCTGTGACCGTAGGACAGATGCAGGCTTGTGTGGCAGACTTCTCTCCTTGCTGCTCTTGCCTCCTTCTCTCTCTCTCTCTCCTGCTCTTTATGTAGTTATGGATAATTGTCAGCATTCACTGTTATCACATACAAAGTAGCAGATTAGAGAAGATGCGACTTTAGTCGGGACTAATCTTACCTCCTCCTGAAGTGGGAAAATCCCAAGTATTTCAGGGTCCTATTGATAACCCTTGTGCTTTTTTTTCCATAAAAGACGGATGACTCTGGCAAGCTTGGGAGACTGCAGATAATGGGATTGACTTGGTACTTAAATCTCAGTGAACCAAGACAGCATAAGTAATTAGTGAATTGGATCCATACTGGGGTGCTAATGATGGCTAATACTGCCCCACACCATTCTAAAAACCACAAGATACACATCCATCTCATTCAGATAAAACCAAGGGGACACTGCTTTTGTGGGCATCATTTATTTCTTCCTTAGCACAGAATTCATCCCCCATAAAAAAAAAGATCTAATTTTCCTGGAGTGACATCCAGAAGAGCAAGTGACCATTCTGTCAGAAGAGTTCATTATGATCACAAATACCTCTGGTGTTTTTAATTAAGAAAGGCTAATTAAGAGAAACTACGCATTTATCTTCTTATCTAGTTGTCAAGGGAAAAGTCACAAACAGTAACTACATACTGTTTGAATTGGCGAGGCAGTTCATATTTTTATTCTTTATTTTATATATACATATATATATTTAATTTTCAAACAGACCAAGTCCTCACAAAGTAGAAACTTCACTTAGAAAAAGTTTGTGTTTTTTTTTTCAAACCAGTGCTCCAAATTTTCTTAAGTGTAATTCAAGTGTAAGTCCCCATTTCCCTCCATTTTAGTACAACAGTGTACAGACTAGAATTCAGCCTCATTTTTCTTTCCTCACGGAGTGATAGCATTTTATCAGGATAATTTAGATAAATGTCTTTCCATAGCGTTTGCTTATCCTTCCAGGAGCTATGATCGACAAACAGCCACATAAGATGAATGGCATCGTGTTTTGATCAAATGTATTCTCATCTAAAAGTAGAGAGGCTTTCAAGGTGAGGGGAACGTCTGTTTTCCTCAGATGTGATCGTAAGAGGGTGGTCCTCCCCCCGTGCTCTCTGGTTTGTTACAGTGGCTCTAAGTTAGGATGTTTCTGCATGTGAGCGTGCACATTGCACGTATCAGACCCCAAAACCAGGGACAGCTCGGTGAAAGATATATTGAACTAAAGCAACAGTTCTACCAAAATAGTTTTACAGATACAGCTGAAGATAGGGAAGAAGTTTTTTTTGTGTGGAGCGGAATGGCATGCAGAAACCGGGAGCCCAGTTTAGCTTTTGCGCTGCCAGCTAAATCCTGAAGACAGACAACAGACCTTGCTTCAGCTTCTTAATTGCAATTTCTCCTTTTGTTACGGACTTTAAAGAAGGTGTGATCCGAGGAAGGCTTGTGCTGTAGCATATAAGCGGTTAAGATGCAATATTACTGATTAACAGTAAAAGTGACTCCTGACAGACACTTTTTTTTTTTTCTTTTCATTACAGTTAAGCTGAAATCTTTTTTTTTTTTTTTTTTTTTTTTCTCTCTGACTGTCAGAAGAGTCTTAATTCTGTGCTGGTTTATTTCAGCAAGTACCTCAGTAGGTGTGTGTGTGACCACAGTAGGAAATGCTTTTTAAGGAAAACATCATATTCAACATTTGAGGAGAAAAATCTGTTTAATACAGGGGCTCTTCGTTTTGCTTCTCAATCTGTAACTGATTAGGAGGCATTCAGAGCTAATGTAGGATGAAAGATGGGCAGATTCTCAGCTGATGAGGAGGAAGGAGGGGCTGGTTGGGGTAAGGCTCTGAATCCGATTACTACAAACCCAAGTTTTATTTGGGATGGGGCTACAGTGTCAGTCCAGAGGCAGGCAGGCTGCCCCTTCATCGGTGAAAATGCTCACACCTCAGTGACTCTTTCTTCTTCTCACAAAGTAGAGATATTCTCCCTGAAAGTCCTGATTTGCAAATTACAGTCTTTTCTTTCCCCTTTCCTTTCCTTTCCTTTCCTTTCCTTTCCTTTCCTTCTTTTTTTCTTTTTTCCTTCCTTCCTTCCTTCCTTGAGAACTTATGGTTTGTGCAGTTGTTATTTCTAAAACGACAGGCAATTTTATACTAATAAATCACACAAATGAAGTATTTTAGTCCACATAAATAACCAGGATACCCATTTCATAATTAACAACATTTATTGGGAAGCACTGCAGTGTGGAAGGGTAGGACAAGAGTATGAGAAATAATGTTGTGAGGTTACACCTTCTGCAAAATCAGGATACTGTTTGTTAAGGAAAGTCCCTTTTCCTACATTTCTTACTCTAACTGTTCCCCTTCCATGAGTTTAGCTTTCAGAAGTGCTTCATTGTTTATATTCCTAACAGCCTGCATTTCCCCTTCAATATGCTGAATGCAGCTGCAGGACACTGCATCCCAAGTTTTGGGAGTTTGTCAGATGGTGGTTGTCTTTAAAGAGTTTTTTAGCAGGGAGAGAAATGCTTCCCTTCTCTTGACCGAAATTGCTCAAATGTTTAGTCCCATTTCTGCTGTCCTCTCTGGAAATAGTCCTAGAAATTACAGGCACTGGTAGAAATAATCATATCACTGGACAATGGCATCTAAAGTACTGCAATACTCAGGTTTTACTTCTGAAATGTTATTCTCCACTTTTCCTTGCTAAACAAGAAGGTTTTGGCAGAAATCAGAAACAAAACAACCCAAAAAAAACCAAAACCCCAAACAGCTAGATCTGGTATATGATCTATTCACTTGCACCTCAGACTTACATACACTATTAGCAGAATTACTGAGCTTGTAGTAAACGATATTAAATGTCAGGCACTTGGCTAAAAGCAGATCCATACACAAGGTTATAGAAAAGGAGGGGTCATTTTTATGAAGATACTAACCTTCCCCCAAGTAATATCTCCACACATTTATTTTCCTAATGCTTCAAAAAGAGGTCAGTTCATTCCCACATCCCTTCTAACAAGTCTTTGAATGTTACATAAAAAATAAATAAATAAATAAAATAAAATACAGAGCCCTTCCTTGAATCAGAAGGCAGGATCGACAACATCAGTTAACTCAGTTTTGATGCCAAGAGGTGAAGGAAAGGTAACACTTGTTTTTCCTACCCACTGGAAAAAAATAACAGGAGCTGCAGGAGTATTTTCATTAAGGGGAGAAATACGGAAGAATGAATTCTGAATCGCTCTACCCTGCTAGAAGTTGTCCAGATTCTTCTTGTCTGCTCTGGGAGAGTGCACATAGATAAGTAGTGAAAGTATAAAAGGTGTATGTAAAAGGAAAGTGTAAGCAGTACACATAAACAACTGTTTCATCTGACTTCTGATTTTCCCTTTCCATGGTAAGCACACACAGCAGAAAAGAAGGCAACTCAGCATACCATTCTTTGCTTTTTACATCTTATACCAGATATCAGGATGCTGCTGAAAAAGTGACAGAATTAAAAGTATTTCCTTCAGCTTGAGCAAACAGTCCTGAAATCTGCCAGTGTAGATCTGAAATCTTCCACTGGTTTGAAAGTTTGAAAGCAGGCTAAAATATTTAGGGGTAGATTTTGTTTGTTTGTTCCTGACCACCGATAGCATGAGCTAGCAGCTGGTATGAGAATAAAGGAAAATGTGTGTGTATTGGCAGCAGACAATTTATAACACGAAGTGATTATTCTTTCAGAGTCTTAAACATCAGAACTTGTGTCTTAAAAAATAATAATTTGCTTGGACAATTTTACAACTGAGCATTTAGGGTTTTTTTCCCATTTTTCCTCTTTCAAAGATGTGTTGGAATTTGTAACCGAAAAGATACATAATTTATCAATCTTGTACTTTTTTTTTTTTTTTTTTTTTTTTCAGAGGCTTTTTTCAATCTCGTGCCTTTTAAAGCCTCGTTGCAATCCTGGCTTGGTAAACCTACATCTCCACCTAGTGGTTTTACAGAAAGGTGAAGCAATCATTTTTCAAGCAGTGTGGGCACCCAGATAGTTTGCAGTCAACGCCAGTGTGAAGAAATGACATTCTTTTTTGAAGGAAAAACTTTAAATTTGTGAATAAATATATCTACGTGTTGCCAATTGGATGTTGAAAATTCATTGCCGTATGTAACTATATAATGGCTCTTTTATTTCTTCATATTCCTTCATAAATTCAGCTTCCATCAGAAAAACTCAATTGCAGTTCAGCATTGGTTCATCCTGTATTTTCTGTAACCCCATTCTAAACCACAATTGAGGAATGCTGGAAGTTTCTCATCTCTCCTACAGCCTCGTCTCTGATAGAAGGTGTGACTGAAGCTCCAAACTAAGCATAACAAAATGAGCAAGAACTTGAAAATGACCAGGGACCTGTCCTTTGCACATTAATGTTTTTTATAATCCTCTGGTTTAGGAGACTTTATATCTTCTGTGAGGTATTTTCAGGAAATCCATGAAGGGAATAGCCATGCACAATGCCTATGGATTTGGTACTAGATCAAGAAAGATTTTTAAAAGCTTTCCCATCCTTTCCCCCAAAGCCTAATGTTTTCTTTTCTTGGCTCTCCAAAAGATTCTTTCCCCAATTGTTCTAAAGAAATAATGAAGGATACCTCTGAAAGACTCTTCTTCATAATAGAGGGAACTGGGTTGCTGCAAAAAGCTCCAGTGTCGACACAGTTGCTTACTGTCCCATACAATCACTATAAACCATCCCTGCAAGAGCTACCTGAAGCATATAAAAAACCCCTTCAGGTACACAAAGAAACTGTGTTTCAGTACCAGCAAATCCATTCTGGTTAAAACATAAAACATAGACAGAAATGAAATTAGCCTCCTGATCCTGTGAAAAAAAAAAGATATTCTTTTTCTCAGCCACAATTCTCATTCTTCTTTCAGGTCTCTGCAGTGCCAGTCACTTCACACAGCAGTGAAAATCTAAGTGGTTTTGGGGAGTTCCGATCTTGTTCTTTTAACAAAACAGGCAGTTCCATAGTACTATTCACAGTGCACAGAATTAAGCATGTGCTTAAACCTGTGCAGGACTGGATCCTTCACATGGACAGTAGATGTACTGTTAATTAAATGCTACTTGTAATAAAATATATTAAAGTGATTGAAGCTGCTGTAGCTGCAGTGGGCCTAGAAAGTACAATAATCCTTCACTGTAATGTAGAATCCTCATGTCAGAAACATGTACAGTACTTAGAAAGACTATAATTAATGCACATTAACATATATACTCAGAGAGAGAATATATGAAGAGGGTGCTCTGGGACATGGTTAAAATTTTTGTGACTTCAAATTAGGGAAATTTGGAAAATCTCCAGTTCAGCAATTTAAAATGATTAAATGGTATCATAACGTTGCCCTAAACCCAAGCAAAAGTGAAGAAATGTGGAAATATGGTTTTATTTTATTAATGAGATATTCCAGCCTTAAATATTGTTTTCCACAAATACAATAAATATTGATTTTCTTAGCTAATTAAGAATGGATGGTCACCCACAAGTAATTAAACTAAATATATAGTCTTGTATAGTGAGTTGAAAAAAAAGATGCTTATTTCAGAGATGGGTAGCATGTGAAGGTCATTAGACAGTCCAAGGTCAGTATTGGATTAAAACTGAGAACTGGCACAGAAGAGCAAGGAGGAATTATTTGGGGGATGGAAGGACATTTTGTGTGGCTCAGGCTGAGAACTGTTGCACTCTGAGATTGTCACTGAAATTTTGAGGTGGAGGTGAAAATTGGAGGTGAAAACAAAAGCTCATTTTTCCTGTAGAGAGTGCACCCTTCACTTGAGTAGTGAGACCTGTAGGGCACTGTCAGTCATCATTGTGAATTCATCAGCAAGAGACCCCGCCTAGGCTCGCCCTGAGCTCTGGTGGGTTGCTGGGCTCCTTCTGAGCAGTTAGGAAGGGTGTCCTTTTATACATGCTATATCTGACACATGCATGTCACAGATGGACACCAAGTACTCTTGACAGTACCCAGTTAGAAGCAGTCTGGGCGACAACGCAAGTGCTGCAAAACTCTGGAGTAACTTTGAGGTAGAGAAATGAAGCTGGTTGAAAAACAAGAATGAGAGATGGTGAAAACCCCACACCTCATTTTGTTTTTACTTTGGCTGACCTCTGACTTTTATACACTTCAGAAGTAGATAAAAATGTAAGCTATGAAACGTATCAGAAAAGAAAAAAAATAACAATGTTGTTGATTTTTTTTTTTTTTCTGGTTTACATGAAGCCTGAAAAGTAGAAATTCAGCCTCTCTAGGAAGAAGGTAAGATCAGAGTCCATCTGAGCCACCCAGTCTTGCTTACCAATTGTTTGCCGGTCATGCTCTGTTCAACTGTTTAAATCCATGCTGACTACCTGAGTCCTTTTAGTAATCCAAGTAGTCGATTAAAGAGCTCAGTGTGGCTGAGCATTCTGCATTGGCTGTCAAAGCAATAAATGTTGGTTTAATATAGATGTAAGAGGATGAAGTACCCAGTGCTGCTACTCAAAAGATATTTTTGCCTTTCCTGACTAAAATTTCTCATCTCACAATACAGGTAACTCAAAATACAGGTAACAGAAATCTAGAAAATCACTTTCTCACAAAAAAGTGAAACAATTTGTGACATTGGATAAAAGCTCTTGCAACTGTTTAGGAAAATTACAGTCTCCATAAATATTCCAGAGAAAGAAAGACTCAAAATAGTAAATTTACCTAAGTCAAACTTACCACTAAGTCTTGGTACATTACCACCATGACCCAAGTCATATTTCAACCACTGCAGCTTTCTCATCAGTTAGATGAATTTTCTCATCAACTACATCTTCAAGAGAGTTATCTGAAACACCAACAGTTGACTGAATAACCCCCAAATGGCAGTCTTCATATTGCATTGTCTTTGACCTAAAAGGAGCTTCCTTGAATGACCTTTTTGATTTCCAGGCCAATCACCTCACATATGCCAAAGTGTTGCACTATCATAGAATCATCTAGGTTGGAAAAGACCCATGGGATCATCGTGTCCAACCCTTCACCCTACCCTACAAGTTCACCCCTAGACCATATCCCCCAACACTACATCTGAGTGATGCTTAAACACATCCAGGGATGGTGACTCAACCCCCTCCCTGGGCAGCCTATTCCAATATCCCACCACTCTTTCCATGAAGAATTTTTTCCCATCTATAACTGTTAAGACTTTCAAGGAAGCATTCAGGATCACAAAGCATTTATCAAACATGTACAGCAAGGCTGACATGATGAAATTCAGATTACATTACTGGAATATAGTTTTTGGATCTGAAAGAATGTAAAACAAAAATGCTACATGATTCCCTATACCTTTAGTGGTCCAGGAACCATGCAACAGTTTAGCATAACACGGTCAGAAAACTTCTTGTGTTCGTATTGCTAGGACTAGTTTTCTCTGTATAATTCTCAGGAGTTGAAATAAGCACACACTCTGGATGAATCAATATTTCTAAAACTTGAGGACTCAGACACTCATAAGTAAAGAGACCATCACACAAAGTTCTTCAGTTGCAGACATATATTGTATTAGAGATTTATTGGTATGATACAGAAACTCTAGTATAAATTTGTAAACTCTACTATTAAATATATTTTGAATTTTGCTTCTTTTCATAATCTGACCAAATAAATTTTTTATCAAGCATTTTTTTTTTGGTTTTTTAGGGGGTGGACATGATGCATTTTCAAATATGAGCCAAGATTTCTCACATCCATGTCAATTTTAATGAGTTTTACCTACCTGTTCTTAGAAGTCCACACGTAGTGTGAAGCATTTCCTTAAAAAAAAAATAAAATAAAATTCCTCCTTCAGTCACAAGGGAAATGACCAGCAGAGCATCCATGCACCTATGCGAGCATCATGGCATTGTAGAATGCCTTGTCCAAGCCACGGGTGAGAAAAGGCAGCTTTTCTTCAGCCTGTTCCTCCTATTTCTGTTTTTGTCAATCACTCGCACCCTCTGATAAAAAAAGATCAAGATATACTTGAATTTTATTCTTAAAAGAAACAAACAAAAAACACAAAAACCCCCATGCCAAGCCCCACACATATGCCTTATCTTTCACCTCTTTGTAAATATTTCATTGACCAATATTCTGAACACATCTAATATTACTGCATTAACACAGCAGCATGTAGTGAAGGGTACAGACTGACAAAAAATATAAGTACATGGGGGAGAAAGGGGTGTTCGAAATCTCTGTTGAAGTCCAAGATAGCATTTATCTGGTATTTTCAGTAGAGCAGGGATTCCATTGTAACTGATGACAACACGTTCTGGCTGATTTCACTAGTACAGAGATTTTTGGAGCCATGTAAAATATTTTGCTTATTTGCAGTAGGGCTTTATGTATATATGCATATATACATTTTTATATATTGTCAAGTATCTCAGAGAAAGAGACAATATAAACAAAATTACCTAGAGAGCCATTAAATGAGATTAACAACTAAGAGTCATTTATGTGTCTCCCTTGTGTAGAATTTGTAGTGGAGAAAAAGAAGAAGATGCCGAGAATATGTAAGGTAAATGTACAAAGAAAATAAAATAAATACATAAATAATAGAATGATAAAAGTAGAAAAACGTCATCATCCAGCAGATGTAACATTTATTAGCTAAGCTCATATGCAAAATAGATTTCACAGTTAAACAAGGCAAGGTGATACTAACACCCACTGTACTGCTTTTACCCTGCATGTACACAGAAAAACATAATGCATGGAAAGCTTTGGATTTATATTTGATAATAGTAACTGCAGGTTTACATTTAGTACAAATGAATGTGATTCAGAACTAAATTTCTGCAACATAACCCAGCCCACATTTATGCAGGGCCAGAATTTCCTTCAGATATAAAGGCATTGCTCAAGTTTCAGTCCACCGTTTAGTAAGGAGCTGATGAAGCTTTCACTTTAAAACACAGAGATTCTCTTCCCTTTTGACATTAGTGATTTTCTGTGCCATTAATACATAAACCTGAAATGGTTTTGTGCTATGAAATAGTTTCTGCATTCTTGTACTTGCCTGCCGTAGTCCAGCTTTTGTCATGCTCTAGGAAGCATCTACTTCATGGGATCCTTATACTTTCTCTGTGTGTGCAGTTCACAGGCTGAGCTGACTTTCTCAGCTACTCCAAAGGCTCACAAAAGCATGTAGATAAGGTTGGTTCCCTTCAGATCTGACAGCTGGTGGTCCTCAGATGCATCAGTCCCAAAACCTTGGGAAAGCCAGAGCTGAGCTGGAAAGACATGTCTTCAATAATACACTTCTGAAAGCCTTGAGCTCCACAGGATTTTCTGCCAAGGATTTTCTGTGAGTTTTACATAGTCTGAAGTACATGGTTTCCAGCAGTCACAACCTCCACAGCCTATAGTCAGCCAGGCTGCTGGGAGGCTTCTCCTGTGGCTCTGCAACATGTGTGACTTGTGCAAGGCATCTCCAGAAAAGGTACAGAAGGGCTGAACTCCCCCACACTATCCTGTTGGAGAAGGCTCTCTTCTGTTCACTAGCCAGAGGTTTTGATAACACATCGTTATTGTCTAAGAAAATAATAAGACTATTGGACTGAACTGTTAATGTTCTCGTGCCAGTGACCCATATTTTAATGCAAATATGCAATAGCTCCGTAGTTACATGAATGTAACAATAGGCTGTAATTTACAGCAGCAACATCAGTAACACCCCAGTAATGCTCTTGGTTGTTAATTGTTCATTTGCTACAACTACTTCCCTTACAGACAGAAGCTAGTAGCGCCATTAAAAGTTAGAGGTCTAGCAGAGACCCTGCTCAAACAAAAGAGTCCAGATGGCTGACGGGTGCACAACAGCTACCAATATTAGCTTGTATCTATGGAGGCCATCTTCAAAATACAGGTCAAATCATGAATGAAACATGCTGAGGGATCTTTAACTACCAAGCCAAGCTGTAGTAGATAGTTAGATGGAACATAAAATTAATTTCAAAAATCATGAAATTTTTTCCAAAAGGCTGCCCCACAGAAGAAGGTGAAGGGTTGAGGTAAATTGAGAGTTTATTGACACAAGCTCTTCTTGGAAAGTTTAATCTTTAGATATACCTAGCCTGAAGGTATGTGACTAACCAGCCCGATGGGCTTAAGTTATACTAATTCCTTCCACACATATAAACTGCAATAGACTAAACAAAGGCAGCCCTGGAAGGGTCATTATTGCCTTGCTCCCAGTATTCCTTCAACAGCTCTTCTCTGTCTGGTGAACACTAATAAATCATGTAAATCTGACTTGAGGCCCTATTGTTCTGTCCAGCTATAATAATTTACTAAATAAATTCCTTTCCAGACATAAAGCTCCTGATAAAGATTTGCCCTATACATAGACAATGAGTTGCTTTATTTTTTACTTATTAACAGTATACCAAATTTGGCTGTGACTGATTTCCTGCTTCTCTTCATCCTGGCAGAAGACAATTTTTGTGCGTTGACTCTCACCGTGTTTGAAATGCCAGGGGAGCAATGCACAACCTGATAAAGTTCTCTTCAAGGAAGTTGGAGGTTTTCATTTTATTTTTTTTTTTAAATTCAACTCAGCTCAGCTCAGGATGTCTTTTCAGGAGATATGCTCCAGCCTTAATTGGGGTGCTCAGTCTGAGGGGAGATGGGTGAAATTTAAGGGACAGCAATATATAAGCAGTTTCTCTGAATAATCTCACAATCTCTTCAATTCTATGCATTTAAAATGAAGAATCTTGCTGTGTGCAGCCTGCAACATGTTAAGTATTCCTGGAACATGGGCAAAGCATTTACACCCAATAAGTAACTTCACATCATTTGCACAGTGAATTCTTTCCCACTCTGCATAAAATACAGTATAACTAAGTTCAAGTGCAGACTAACTCAGTAGCAAGCACATGGACAGTCTCCTCAGCCTTACTTCAAAGCCACTGTGCGGTGGCCATGTAGCACCTTCAACCCGTGTGGCTGAGATCTCACTACTGTGGGTCTTACCATCTCACTTTCTGCACTCCAAAAATATGCAATGTCAGGTTCTCTTCAGTCTCTCTTCTGAATGAGTCATTGAAGTGAGGAAAGGCAAAGAATCGTGGAAAAGCTTTGGTATCAGACCTATTAGCAATGCCTCTGCTTTGCCCACAAGTTTGAAAGCAGAAAGTCTAAAAAAATGTGAAAGCAAATGTGAGGGAGTAATAGCGTGTGGTAAGAGAAGATGGAATGGTGAGTGTTTTTTGAGAGCTGCTAATATCTTACTTGGCTTCTTTCAAAGGTGTAAACTACACAAGGAAAGATTAGAAGCCTTTTTATTCTTTACCTCAGCTCTCCACCTTGCCTGGAGGTATGAAGAGCATTGTTTTGGTGGGAGATGCTTGGGAGCTGCATTGTGTCTGTCACAATATGTCAAGTCAAACATAGGATGTGAAGAAGTGCCTTGATTTTGCTCAATTAGTACTGTTTGCTTTGTGGCCTTCCCATTAGCAAGTATAAATTTGTACAGTGGTCACCATTTAAAAATCAATATTTACCAAGGGTTATCACATCATCAAGCCTAGGACACTAAGTAGTTCCTTAAACTTTAAGTAGAAAATAATACTGCGAGCTGGTAAATATTTAACACACATATCATTTTATGGTAACCACTACTTTTGATACAGATGTTCATTACATCTTCCTAACTAAACCTTGCCTTAAATTACATTACACTGAATTTAGGCTTCACTTCAGCCAGATTTCCATTAAAGGAACTGAGGAGAAGAATACGGTGAAACAGACCTTATAATTAATATAGTGAAAAGAACTATAACAAATATAACCACTTCCTTTTTCTTTGCTGTCTTCTTGTCCCAAAATATTTGATTCAGCATGGGTTCTCTATGGAAATATTTGATTTATGGCTAAAATATATCTAGGGGAAAATAAACTAAGCTAGCTACACTGTCCGGATGCTTTCAATCTAACCACCCTTCCTTTGATGTTTAAGTAACAGATGTTTAAGAGATAAGAAATTAGATAGATTGTGATTACTGAGAAACAACTTAATTTCAGTTCATTACTTCATGTTCTTATTCACTTGTTCTGAAAATGACAGCAGTTAGTAGGGTTGTTGGGCTTTTTAATTGACATTTTTTATGTTTTAACAATCAACTTAAACTTAACCTGTGCACACCTCTAATTTTGAAACACATCGTTTGCGAGCTATTATGTCACTTTTTCAGCGTAAGCTGGAATTATTTTCAAAACAGATTCACTTTACTTGTCTGTGTACCACTTAGCTAGCTTGTTTTCTAATAGGCTATGGTAAAATGTAAGGAGAAAGCAGGAAACAACAGCTTTGCTTCTCCTCACTTCCCAAAACAAAATCCATTCCCTTACAGTTTTCTCAAATAAAAGATATTTTAAATGAGTTAGAGGAGGGACTTGGCAGGGGAGACGTTAGGTTTAGGTATTTATAGTGGGAAGGAATAGGAATGATTAAGAAACTATCTTGGATAGCTCATTAGCTTTCAAATATTGCATGTGTTTGGTTGATAAAGGTAATAATGTTCACACAAGTACTGTAAGACATTTGACTTTGTACCTTACAAAATTTTGATTAAGAAAGTAAAATGATAATGAACTCAACATGGCATATGTTGAATAGCTTAAAAAGTATATTTTTTTCTTGTAATTGCAAACAGGGAATTCTCACAAAAAAAAAAAAAAAAAAAAAAAAAAAAGTTTCCCTAGTCAATTCATCAGGGATCAGTTTTTAATGCCATGACGTGAAATATTTGTACCTAGGCAGAGGAAAAGACATAGAATAGGTGTTTGGAAGAACTTTCTGAACTACAGTGCAGTTAGCTATACAAAGAGGATTCCTAGGAAAGCTGCGTTTTTTTCAGTGAAGGTTTTTCAGAATTAAGTAATATGTTAGAGCTGTGTAATTTACATCTGATTCCTATGGTCTAGACAACCCTTTGAGACCCCTCCAGAACTGCATCCTCATGATTCAAATACAAAGTGAACACTGTCGAAATTTGAGGGTAGTCTGGAAACTGGAGCAGTGATAAATAAAAAAGAGGGTAGGCTGATGACACAATGCCAGGTAGATCAATCGCCCAGTAACTCTGGTATAAGCATGAAACACAGTGTTGTAGCAAAGCCACAGCATAAGGGCAGTGAGGAAAGGACAAGGGGAGATGAGAGAGCATAAAACTTACCAGTCCATAGCCATACATTACCGTGACACACTCCAGTGTCTGGAAGGCCTGTTAGTACAAATTCAGAGTGGAAGCTACGTGTGCCTTCTATCAGTGACAGCAATTAAGTCTCAAACAATGGATTAATACATTGGATAGATTCTTCGTCAGAAAAAAATATTTTTAAAAGTCTAGATGTTTTTAGTAAATTATGTAGCTCCAAATGGAGCTGAGATTTAGAGCTAAACCAAGGTGTTTAGCAGGATTTGCATCTTTGTTAAATGGGAGGTAAAACAATGGATAAACCTAGTTGTCTGCTTTGAATTTCTTAATCTATGAATCTACAGCTCTGTAATTTAATTCCAGGAGATGAATGTAAAAATAGTGGGTAGACCAGCTCTAACTCCACTCTCGTTTCTAGACATAGTATAAGGTTCCACAAGATGAGAGTCAGGCCAGACCAACAGAGACAGGCTTTTAAGCAATCACCACGAGCACCTCAAATCTGTGTCCAAACCTCAGAGTTTATCACATTAAGCCTATCCAGGTGACAGGTGATATTCTGGTATTAACAATCCACATCCATTTCCACTTCCATATCTGTAGAAAATTACCAGCAAGCCTACCTGGTGGTCTTTTTAAAAGTAAAGGAACCCACATATACATGAATGTATACAACACATATTACAGGATCTGTTCTGAACTAAAAAGCAAACTCTTAGTAATGTAGAATCCCAACGATGTAGCAGAACATGGCTTCAAATGGTATCAAATTGTACTTTCCCTAACTGACAATCCCAGGCTCTTGAGGACAGGACCTGGAAAAAAAAAAAAAGAAGTACAGTCTGACCTGCAAGTGGCTTTCCTACCTGCCTGTGAAAGCTGGAGTGGTGGGACTTGGTGTGAACAAAGGTAGGATTCTTCTCTCCACACAGCATTACAGGCATTGCTACAGCTCCAGTCCAGAGTGCTGTCAGCTGCATGCCCAGAACTAACACCTCAGATTTATGGGCTGGGAAACCCAAAGATTTTTAGTTTGCATACCAGGCAGCAGAAATAAGAGTGGAGTTACAGAGCAGACTAAACTGGCATGGAGACGTAATCACAGTTAGTTATCCAGTGGTTATAGCAAAACACATAGCTAGAGAAATTCCAGCCTTGCAGGAACCAGGAAAACTTATCTTTTTCTTTTTCTTTCTTTTGGATAACCTGTGGGTCTATGCCTTTAAAGGTAACTTGCAGGTCATTAGGGCTGTCTTTCAATTTCTGCAGAGGTTGCCTGGCTTTCGAGAGGTCCCAGCAGAAAGCATCTCAGCTTTGTGCTTCCCTGTTGCATTGTTCTCCTACAAACACCTTCCCCTTCCCTGTCTTTCCCCTTTGAACACCTGCCTGCCTGTGAGGGTGAGGCCTGGGACCACAGCCTTTGTCCCAGGAGAGGAAGAGCAAGATGTGAGGTAACAGATGTCTGGGATGCACTGCACAGCTCTGCAGTTTAGATGGGGTGGAAATAACAGTGTCTTAGAGCAGGAGCTAGCAGAACTATGAGAAAGTCAGCAGATTTCAGGAACACAAAAGTCTTTGGTCTTTTGCTTCTTCCTCTTTGGCACTCTGTGAATACCCATCTCCGAGAGCAAGGCAAAAACTGAAATCCAACCTCCTTGTTTAACCCCCCTGGACAATTAATAAAATCTTACCAGACTATTTCCTTCTGAAAAACTGTTCTTTCTTAAGTCTTCTTTCTTGTAGTGAGATGTCCTACTCAACTGTATGTCATCTATGACCCTGAAAATGTCTTCATTGTTTCAAGTCACCTCCTCCTCAGGTCTATCTCCTCTTCTACAGCACAAGCAGACCACTCATCAGTCTGAGTGTCCAGCTGGAGGGACATCCAGGATGGGCTGACAGGTAGCTTAAGGCACCTCACTTTGACATCTAACCTGAGAAGGATAAGATAGTTAAGTATCTGAGTTAGTAGCATTCCCATCCTTTTTATTTAGCCAGAGAGAGTAGATCCTTGCAGAGAGCCATTCATGGCACCTAAGCCCAGTTCCTTGCAGAAGCTCTTTCTCTTCACTGAAATATAGACGCTGAGGAAAGTTTGCTGTTCTAAATGTGTGTATTAAGCCCTGCAGCTAAGCAGTATGCATATCCCACCTGCCTTCCTCCACAGTTCATACATCCCATGCAAGTTCAAACACCCATAAACATTGGCAGATATAATAAAGCATTTTCTTGCTTAGCTACCGCCTTCATGGTACCTTTTTCTCTCTGAGCTGAAAGTGTGCCATGGCATTCAGAGCTCATTACAGGGGGAAAGATGTTCTTACCCCATTCTAGCAACCCAGAGGTACAGATTTTTGTAACACTGTCTCTTTTTTTTTTATACTCACTCATCCTCTGGGGAGAATCTTCATTTCATCTGCTACCAGCAGTGTCTCGGTGGTTCTGCTCCCCTTAAGAGGTGCAGACCGTGCAGAAAGGGGGTGAGGGGTCAGAAGCTTAAGTGGCAGAGAAAGTTTTCTGCCTCTTGCTGGAGGCTCAGCAGCCCTCACAGGGTTAACCCAGGAGTGGGCTGCTTCTGTGTCTTGGTACAACTCGGAAGTTTGCCAAGGTGCATTAATTAAATTTCATGCTTTTCATCAGACTTATTAAATGTACTCATCCCTACCAGCTCCCATACTGACATGGACCTTTATTATTATTATTATTACTTTACAATTAGCGTGTTGTTCCCTAGCCACTGTTAAATATGACTGGAGAGTGTTTCTGAGTTAATACTTTAAGACCAATCTAAACTATACAATGCACTGAGAATTATAGAAGAGACATTTATTATAGGTGTCAAAGTACTTTTCCTATGTTAAATATAGAAACAGAAATGTCTGGGCTGGAAGGGACCTCTAGAGGTCATCTGGTCCAACCCCCGTGCTGACAGCAGGGACATCCTCAACTAGAGCAGGTTGCTCAGAGTTCTGTCAAGCCCCACCTTGAAATATTTTAGGGAAATGCTTATTCCCAGCTCTGTCTTTATTTTTTTCTGGACTTGAGGAATGCCTTGATCTGAGATGCGTCTGCATTTTGGAAAGGTGAAGTATATTTTGGCGAGGGGAAAAAAATGAATGATTACTACAAGAAAATGTATAGTAAAATATCTATGAAGTGTTTCAAGGAAAACAAACTGCTAAAAATATGAAAATTTACCCAATTTTTGCTTGAGATTTACAGGTGATTGGTTTTTTTTGGTGGGGGTTGTTTTGTTGTTTTTTGTTTATTTGTTTGTTTCATTTTGTTTTGTTTTGTTTTTCAGTTATTTAAAACCTATGCACAGTGCAGAAATGTGAACCTGTCAGGATCTGCTGCTATGGGTTGTTCAGTCTGATGACTGATCTCAGAGAGTATGACTGTAAATAGGGGTGTGCACTTGTTCAGCCCTTTGCAGTGCAACGTGTGACCTGTGATAGCATCCTCAAGGTAGATGATAAAAGTTGCTGAGAGACATGACACAGCTGGTCAAAGCAACTCTGCTGACATCAGGTAAACACTATATAAATTCCTACTTTCTCTCACAGGGAAGTGTATTGGAACAAATATACTAAACTGACCAGTATTTTAGACTTTAGTAATATGGAGTGTTCATGAAAGACTGCCTGCTTAGGACTTTTACCTTGTGCTACATTCAAGCTCAGTGTGGAGAAATAACCTACTTTTCTTTTGTTGGATTGTGCAAAAATCAGCTTGCTTTTTTTTGCCCTGGGAAAGAGACTCAATCTGTATTTGCTTAGCACCAAGACTTGCGCAGAGAAAGTGAATTTGTCATGTATCTGTCGTGACATTATCTAGATAATTCCCTTTGATAAGCAGTATCATTTTTCTGGAGCAGTATCGAAGAGGACTTTACCTTGGAGTGAACTGAGAGTGGCCGACATGGTTAGATAAACACTTAAGTTCTGCCTGGTATCAGGTATAGATCTTAAATATAAGATATGGTCTACGTTCTTCAATTGTAAAAAATGTTTCAGGTTACCCAAGAAACAATTCTCCAGACCTCATATTTTAAAGTTGGCTTTTTTCCAATACTCGCCATTAATATCTTCAGAAAAAGAAGGTTTTTTTCTGTTAAGACACAGCATTGTACAGAGGGAGATTGGAAACAAGCTCATTTCTTTCACAACAGTTACACCACTACCTCTGAGCTATGTAATTGGATTGATGTTTGGACCCCAGCGTTGCAAATGAAAAAGCATCAGTGGACTGCAAAGGCCATACAGAGGTTGCAACCCACAGCTCCTTTCCTAATGAAATATTCTGCCATTGTATTATAATAAATCCTACAAAATGAATAATTTTTCTGAATGTTTTGATCATCAGAATCTTTTTTCTGTAATAGCACCCAGCATCAACAGCTGTAGAGTACATCTAGAATACAGGGCACCTAACCCCAGGGTTTCTCTGTAGCAGTATTTATATTCTCATTGCTGCTACTTGCTTGAGCACTGCTAGGAGATCAACTTCCAAAAATGCCAGTATAGACAAAGTGGTAGAAAGGCCATGTTGTCCACAGCCCTCAAGGTGCTCCAAGGAGGCTAAGGGGCAAGCCTTTGAGCCTTCTATTCTCCTTTCTGTTCTTGAACGATTGCTCCCTGCAAAAGTGAGCAGCTGGGGGAAACAGCCTTCCCAGCTCCTAGCGGTTTTATTCTGCATCTTGTGTTTTTCTTCAACTACAACCTGGAGGCAAACTACACAACCTGAAGATTTCACATGTCATTAAAATAACATGCATACACACTCTCAGGTGCTATATTCGTGGAGCAAACATTGAGACTGTGGCACAAAAAAAAAAAAACAAAACAAAACCAAACCAAAACACTACAACAACAAGAAAACATCAAAAAAACCCAAACCAAAACAAAACCCCAAACCCACAACCCTGTGGATAAAAGAAAACAGTATTTTTTAATTATTTAAACTTTGTGAACCAGCTTCATGATTTCTCAGAACGTGGAGCTGGAAATAATTTATATTGCTAGGTACATGCTTTAACACAGGAGGGACTTGTCTTCTTGAGAATTTGAAGGGGAAACCTGCGATGGCTACAAAGCAGCCTACCAAGTTGTGCTTTTATTCCTGCTCCCATTTCCTTCCAGCTCTCCGATTCTTTTTTCCTTTATCCTTTTCTTTACTCAGCACTCCCCCCAGTCATCCACCTTCCATCTCACAAAGAAGAGGGAGGCTTGTGAATTTGTTATACTTGTTTTTGGAGCCCAGGCAAACTCTGGAGGGATCAGGCGAGCTCATTTTCATCTTTTATAAACAACATCTCTTTCTCTCTCTCTCTTTCTCTCTCTTTCTCTCGCTGTGTCTGTGCTGCAGCCTGTGGTGACACTGACCTCTGGTGATCACGTAAGTAACACTCACGCTCAAGTGACACAGCTGCAATTTTGAACTAGGATGTTTTGGGTTGTTTGGGTTGTTTGGTTTGGGTTTTTTTGTTTGTTTGTTTTGTTTAATTTTTTTTTACTGGAACAGTGGCTCCATTTTTCAGTCTGTTCTGCACCATAAAGGACAAGCACGGGTACATCTTCCACGGCATGCTCCTGCTCTGGTTTTACACGTGGGAATTATCACACCCCTTCTGTTACTCTAATAAGTTTTGCACAACATTTCTCAAAATACATATTGTGAATGATAGACAAGTTTATCGTCTGTTACGTTATTTCTTGAAAACTGACTTGCATATTATGTTTCACAGGGACCTTAATTACTAAAATGAATTCAGAATAAGCCCGTGGCCCATGCAGAAGTGACACCGTGCAGCTTCTCACAGCATGCTGCCATCCTTGGGATTTCTTCTTGCACTTGCCAAACACGGAAGTAAATGGAAACCAGATCTCCACCCAGGGTAGTTTTTGTCCATCTAGCCAAGAAAAGCAAATAAATCCAAAGCTAAGGCTGCAAGTTTTCAACTGCTCATTTTAAATGTGCTCTATTATGATATTGGAATAATCTCAGCACCCTGATCTTACAGATTCAAATATATGCTACAGACCTTAGCAGAAATGAGCACTGAGTTAATGAAAAGAGTTTCAGCTTGACATCCACTCTGTTTTGTAACCTTAATTCTACTTTAATGTATTCTTTGGAAATCTTAGAGCTCAATCCCATTCAGGTGGAGTGAGAGTTGTTGTGTTCTTATTAATCGTTAGTAAATCTCCAAGATGTGGTGATAGGGTAATGGCACAGGTATTGGGAAGCACATTTTGAATGAACTTTGGTTAAAAATGTAAGGTCTGATGATACCCTCATTACATAAAGAATTCTTTTTAAATACCATCCAGTACTGCTGTAGCCCAGTAAGTATGAACAGTCCTTGGTCTCCTTAGGATAGAGTAAAATGCAAGGAAAAGAGGGAAGAATTAATTAAAAGCAGGCTGTTTAAGTAAATAAAAAAAATGTTTTCCACAAAAAAAAAACCCACATGGCAAGGTGTCAGGTTAGACGAAAGATACAGACAGCGAGATAGTAATCCCCTTGACTTTGTGTTTAAATTTTCTTCTATTGATAGGTCTGCTTAAAACATTAAAACATTTCATGAATCTGTTTAAAACACTGCTTTACTGTAGCAGAATGAAAATGAGTGCCTAGTAGTCTGCTGTATGCTTTTAACAAACAGATTTCATTTACTCCTTTGAGCCAAGCAAAATTAGAAGGACCTAAGGGTCTATGATCACTTGCCCAAAATTAATGATCAGTTATTGAATAATTAACTGTCATTGATATCTCATTTCTAAACAAATCAATGGACCCATTTAAGTGTTTGTGTAATGATAGTAATATAATCCTTCCTCATATGAACTGCAAGTGAATAGACCAAAGAGAAAAAGCACATTCTCCACCTGAAGTAATTATTAGACCTACTTAAAAATCATTTGCCTCAGCAGAAATATAAAGTATTTTTCTGCATAATTTACCTCCAAAATGTGTGCATTTGGCTTCCACTTTAAAAAAAAAGAAACCTGTGTGAGTGAAGGTAGTGCTTCAATATCCTTGAAATGTGTGAGCAGGAGTGTAGGTGATGTTCGTAAGAGCACAGTGAGCCACCGTGTCCAAAGGACCTGCAGAGGACACTGAATGCCCCTCAGTCAGGCACTCCAAGGGGCATCACGCAACTCAGGAAAACTGGATTGAGAAAGATGGGGCTAGGGAGGGAACAGAAAAGGCAGATCGCAGTGCTTTGTTAATCTCTTCCTCCTGACTGTGCATTGCTTTCCTTCCCACTGCCCAGCGCTCCTCTTCAAGGCAGCCAAATAGAGGCTGGTAATCTAGGTTTTAAGTCAAGAGGACTATCTTTTTTATACCATAATTTGTTTGTAGTATGTGAACAAAATTACTGCCACCAGTGTGGGCAGCTTTATAGATTACTCCATTCCCGTGTTTTTGAAAAGACTCTGGAGTGTCAAATACAACACTTAATGTTGATTGTCTTAATAAACAGCAGTGGCACGTAAGCACTTCAGCTTGGGTACGGAGAGGAGGGGAGAGCTGTTTATTTCAAGGCACAAGTAGAGAACACTGTAAAACTCTTCAGACCAAGAATTAATTTTAAAATGTAATGTATCTCACTCAGAATGTTGTGGCCTTACACATTGCTAACCCTTCAGCTGGTAGGACCATGAAACCTCAAAGCAGAATTATTTATTAGTATTGGGAAGAGACGGCAGTTTGAGCATTTAGGTAAGAGTCTGTGAACATAAGAAGTGCCACGATTGGAAACAGAAATGTTTGCCTTATTATTTCAATTAATGTTTAAAAATTAGCAACTCAATGCAGCAAATATCCAAAATATGGGAATAAAATCTTTGTGCTCAGCTATATTTAAAAAAAAATAGTAATTATATGGGTAATCTAATCTCATCATCTAGCTATTTTTACTGTCACTCATTCACTCCCACCCTTTGGCAACAAACACATCGGATTTGCCTTCTTGTTTCTATTAACTATTGCTTAAAGAGTACCACTCTTCTAGAACAGCAGTATCTGAATATTTCCCAAGAATGTTAAGGTACTTTCTCTGCCTTAGCCGTACAGTTTTAATAAACCGCCAAATTTTGCCTCAGCTTGGTATTTCTAAGAGAACAGGCAGACTTGGTAAAGTATTGGAGAGGGCACAGACTTCCCTCCTGTCCCAGCAGTGTCTGTATTCTCTCTCAGTTTTGAAGGTTTATGTACTGGAATATGTGTGTCCCCTCCTATTCTGATTAATTTACCAGCCGACGTGCAACAAGAGTATATTTTAAACTGTTTGTGAGCATTTTTTTTCAGTGAAAAATCTGTAGGTGTTTCCCAGTCTTCCCAAATGTGAGTATATCTGACACATATGCCAGCATATTGTTGTTTTATTTTTTTATGTGTTGCAGAAATTAGACCAAAAGCAATATGTAGTTGTGTCTGATTCCTCTTCTGAGTGTGTAGTAAGCCGGGGGTGGGGGGAGGCTGTCCTTGTTAAAAACTGGGGAAGGGGAGGGCTGCTGGGATTTTGGTTTTGCAGGTGACCTGCTGCTGCTACAGAGCTCCATTTGTGATCGTTCCATATTAGGAAAACTCAGTATGAAAGCAGTTTGTAGCTGGGTAATATGCTCATTACAAAAATGTAGAATTTCATAGCAGAAGCAATTCCTAAGGATATGCAATACAGAATTAGGTGTATTTCTATGTAGAAGGAATTTGTAGGATAAGCATAAGGTAAATATGCACTGACCCAGAGAAGGAGAGGACTTGGTAGCTTAGCTTTAGCCAATCACATTTACTGTGGATGCACAGGAATCGCAGCAGATTGCTGCAAGCTTCCATCCCAACCTTACAAATGCTCTCATGAATCGAGCCGCTGAGTATGTTCCTATCGTACTTCAAATGTTGGCAATTGAAAATGAGATGTGTGTTCAGTTGACATATTCACGATGTACAGAGCACTGAAAGAAATTAAAGATGCAAAAGAAATGTTAAAACAACCCTCCCCCCCCTCCCCTTTCAGCTGTTTGAACAGCAAGCTTCTTATTTCTTTCCTGTGAATCTACACTGATAATAAAAGGGAATTTTTAAGGAGAAGTGATGAAGTTTCCTAGCTGAAAATGTTTATAAAATACTTACTTATCTCAAAATGATAATGATGAGAACAACTAAGAAGCAATTACTATTTGCTTGAATATGCTACCAGTGATCTTGTTCCATGATTTTATTTATTCTTTTACTTTCACGGGATTTGACAGAAATGGAATCATCTTTATTTGTATTATCTGTACATCAAGCTTTTTGTGGTTGGCAGTCACAGTAACCTCCAAGTACTGTTTGGAACTATACCAGGCAACATTTTCAATACCTATCACAAGAAGAAATATTATTTAGAGAAGGTTTGATTGTAAAAGTGCTGGGTTTATAACCATATTTATCCAACACCTGATAAAGACATTTAATTGTCAGCCTGGTGTCTTAAATAAATAAGGATGGCATGTTCTTCTTTCACTTTAATAAATGGTGTATGTGTGAGACGAGTACCAGACTGAATAAAGCATATGATGAGCATTTCTTTTCAAAGCCATGATCTAGTTCTTTAATTTGAATATAAACAAGACTGGTTTAGAATTAAAGGGATACTCTGCACTGAGATTTGACTCCTTGCTTTGTTTTGCATTTTAATATTTTTCCTGTTCTTCTGTTCTTATCTTGTTCTTACATTTTATAGCAATGAAAGCCAGCAAAAATGTTTCTCTGCCTCAGAATGTTTAACTACAAATATTTTATATACATGTTATACATTATTATAACTGAAGCAGCTGTTTTTGAAGTAATTCTCCTTGGAATATTTACAGTTCAACAATAGTAACAGAGAAGACACCATAAAGAGAACTCACCATAAACAAAAGTAAACCAGGCATAATTACAAGGTTTAGAGAATTAGAAAAATCTAAGCAAGCAGCAAGACTGATGAAAAATAAACAAAGTTTTCCTTTTGTTCTAATTCTGGAAGGTGCTATTAGTAACTTATAAGAGTCCATTGTGATTAAAGAAAAAATAAAATTGACAGATCCTTTTAGTTGTTTTTTTTTTCCCTATTTTTTTTTTTTAATAAAGGTAACTTGCTTTTGATTGTGATTTAATACTATCCCTTTTGGAGGAGTGGGTAAGAGATCCTGATTTAAAGCAAATTTATTGTAGGATTTGTTGAAAGTCCAAACATACATTTACCTGAAATGACAACTCAAAAAAATTTTGTGGAAGGCAAACAACTATTGTTTTTTCAGTTCACAGTAAGCTGGATGCTCTTATCCAACCGACCAAATTAGCAACCAATTTCAAGTTTAACTACTAAAGTTAGTAGTAAAGACTTTCTTTTTTTCTTTTCACTCTGCTGTTGCTATTGCAGTATATTTATAGGAAAAGTGACAGAGAATTAAATCAAAACACTGATTAAGAAATGCATAACATTAATGTCACAACAGTGTTTTTATCATCTAATGATAAACTCAGAACACCTCCCTTAGTTTACAAGGCTGATTGCAGCTAAAGGCACTGCTAGACTTTTATACGTTTAGGAAACACATTATTGTAGTTTTCAAAATCATTACTTTTTGCAAGCAAAATTTATTTTGTTTACTCAAATCAGATAAATGTTGCGGGTATTTTATTCATCGTTTTTCTACTTATGTATATTGACATTTTTCACCAGATTCTTCCAGCGCTCCAAGTTGGAATGTCAAAAACTGTGCTTGCAGAAATGAAAGTATCCTCATTATGCAAATTTAGGTTCCACTGATAGGCATGTTCTGTTTTATAAATTACATCCTCTTGTCAGAAGTCAAATTGTATTTGAATAACTTCACAGAAATTGTCACCAAGATTTTAAATTGTGTGCCTTGTATGCCATTGTTGATTTAGTCAGTGAGTAAAAAATGGACATATGTTGATTTTTAAATATGTGCATGATTGTTTTGTCATAAATGTTATTTAAATGAAACCTAGATGCATATGTAAATTTTCATGTATATTTTTGTAAAGTTTTGCATTATATAAATAATCTTAATAGTTATATTTAATAAAATATGTTAAACTATTAGTTGCTGTATATTTTAGTCTTAACAAGTTTGTTTCCTATAAACATTCTTGAAAAAATTTCCTGTAGGGTAAAATAAATATACATGTTCTGATAAAAATATTAAAGCATAAAAGTTAAAATGAAAAGTGAACTTGAATTATGAAAATCATTTTTATCTGCTATAAAAAGACTGCCTTTCTTATTTACATGTTTCATGAAATTTGCAAAAAACAAACACAAGTATGTTTCACTCATATTGTTGAGAGTATTTAGCAATACTCAAATATAAGTCGATTTCTTATTGTAAGCTAAGCAATTTAATTAAAAATACATTTAAACTCGTTACAAAGAATAAATGGAGTTCAGAAAAGAATATATTTAAATAATTTATAAAGCACTGAGATGCTTATTTTAATTTAGGAAATAATGTATTATGTTATTATAAAAAAAAAGAAAAGAAAAGAAAAGAAAAGAAAAGAAAAGAAAAGAAAAGAAAAGAAAAGAAAAGGAAAGAAAAGAAAGGAATATGAGAGATATGTTACCAGAAAAAACATGTCCATTACAGAAGCTCATAGTTGTGTTGATCTTAGTTTTCAGAATGACCATTATTGCAGCTGGAGTAATCTTTGATGTTAAGAAAAGTGGAAAAATCAAAGTGAAGTGGTAAATCTGTTCATTTTTCAAACATATTAATCTTGTCAAGATAATACATAAAATCAATCTTTGCAATTTTTTTCAGAGCCTTTTATTCCCTTTTATCCAAAATATGAAAGCACTTAGGAGGATAAAGAAATGTGGATGACTTTGGAAAAATGATCTGAAAATATATTTTGTCTGTTGGTATTAAACAGTGACACAAGTAATGTGAACTGTGCGTGGTCAAAACATGAATTACTTGTTCAACTATTGGTATTCATCATATTTGTTCTGCTTATAATATGAATATACAGCACATTTCTGGTACAGCTTTCTTAACAATTCAACTGAATTTCAAACCCTGACAGTAACAAATACAAATTGCACCAGCCCAAAAAAATTGTTGGGGCTAATTTTAATATTAATGAATTCTTTACAACCTCAGTTCAGCAGTTTCGATTAAGCTTTAATTAGTAGCCAGAGGGGAATCCAAAACAAAAATAAGGAGTTGAATTGCTAATTAAGTTAGTTTGATGAGGTAGAGTTTTAGTAAAAGACTGGTTGTTGTTGGCTGTGCAGGTTCTGACAGGCTAAAAATACTAAAGATTATCATTATTGTAACTAACATCCTACATTACCACCAGATTTTTGCAAGAAACAGACAGTTCATTAGAGTACAACACTTTTGTGTGTCAGTACAAGAATTAAAGTCTTGTTAATAAGATAGCAGTGCATGGGAACCATAGACCAAGACAAGGAAACCTGGTTTTAAATTTGACTGGTGATAAATTATCACCAGTTATTTGATACTCCGGTATGCCTCTGAATCTAGTGTGCATTTATTTGTGGAACTGCTTGTCAGTCAATTAATTACAGAGACAGAATTTTGGTTATTAGGCTACCAGGCAGAGTGATTTTTCTTTTGACATGTCCATCACAGTTACATTTTTCTTAATTTACATGCTTTAGATGTTCTAATGTTCACCAAAAATTGTATTTAACAGTGCAAGTAGGTGTGGTGTTAGGTGCTCTTCCCCCAAAACCTACATCTCAGAGGAGGTAATTTAAGAAAAATCTACAAACAGACTTAGCTGAAGATGCAGCATGTAGTAAAAATATATAGCTATGTTTTTTTCCTAATGATACCTTTGATAACAGGTTAAAATCCCAGACAGCTTAAACCATTATCAAATGAATTTTTACATCGCCAGATTAACTATTGCATTCAATTAAATATTTTTGACATTATAAGTGTGCTACCATAGCTCCCAAGAGATTACTAATTATAACCACTAAAGCTCCGCAGTGCTAGCAATTCGACCAGACTCCACATAAGAAATGTGTTAGATATCTCTGCAAGGATCGTATGGAATGTCATTTGATTCCAGTATACTTTGATGTTTTCTGTAATTCATATTTTGTCCTTTTGCTTAAGGTTTCAAAGCCTACAAACCCAATAATGAAGGGATAAGGGAAGACAGAAAAATAAATGATATTGTTTCTGTGGCATTAAATATAAGCCTGCTATCAGAGCTACATAGCACTAGCGAATTGTAATCAGGTACTTTGACTTAACACTGTTTTGTTTTATAATAAGAGTGGTTGCCATATGTTGGAGGCTCTATCTGTCTGTGTCTTAGGGGTTTCATACCTCTGTAGCAAATCCAAAAACTCATTTTATAATACCTTAAATCTACCCATTGTAATGTAGCTCCACTAGTGTAAATCCACATCAAACTTTCCTCATGAATGTTGCTAGAAGATTACTTATATTATCACAGAAAGCAAGGGAAAATGTTGAATTAGGATGCAGAAGATAAAGGAAAAATAACTTTCCCTAAATCTTTTTTTAATGCATAGTTTACAATTTTCTTTTACTCAGCATGAAACTGATTAAAAGCACATGGACGCCCCTCATAAAGAATGCTTTGCACAAATAGATGCATTGTTTAATGTATTTACGTCCCTGAATACTTGGATTTTGAGCTGTAATGCAGTGATGTAGCAGTTGTTGGAAAGGAGCACACAGCACCTACTGTACATCTATTTGAACATATAGTACATTCCTCTGCTCTCTCACTCGCTCCCAGTTGCATGCAGGGATTCCCACTGAAGACCAGACCTTGTTATAGTAAACAGATTACATTGCTGGTATAAACTGTCAAGGGCACCATTTCTACTGGGTACCACACCAAATAGAGTTGTATGTCCACACCCAAGAGCGGACAGACAGGCACATGCAAACTCTCTGCTCACTACTTTATTTGATTGAAAAACAAAGCACGATTTAAATCTTTTAAAGGAGCCATGATGAATCTGCTTTTTGTTGTTTGGATTACTTTCTTTAGTGCACATCTATTACAGGTCAAGGACATTTTTTACTTCATAGTTCACTATTTTTCAAATACCAGACTGACATTTCTCCATATGGTTCACTTACTGTGTCAAAATTAAAAGAAAAATATCATTAATAGATAAAATACAACTCCCCAAAACAACTGATATTCAGTGAAGAAACCACGTAAAGATTCTGGACTAGTGGAATAAAATGGAAGATGACTAAAAATCATCAAAATTCCCAAAAAGCATCTTTAAAATGTAGCATTCATTTATTCTTTCAAGTTTTATGTTCCCAACGCTCATCTTACGTCAGTTTTTAGGCTGATCTCTTTGCTGACCTGAGCGTAATTACCCCTGACTGACAACTGTGGAAATGACAGAAAATCCAGACTTTTTATATCATGGAAAAAGTCTGCAAAAATTGTATCACTGAAGGGCATTCAATTACTGCCTGCTAATAAAGATTTTTCCCTTTCAGGTTTAATTTTAGTTTGTTTCAGAATCAAATGCAGACTATTCTAGTACACCACACTTACAGTATGAGCATCTTTTCATACTCTGAAGAATCAAAATCTTTATAGTCATGGTATGTTAGCTAGAAGTTTAGTTTTATTAATGGAATCAATGTAAAGCTAGTCATCATTTCAACCTCTAAATACTCAGGACAATAAAAATAGCAATGCTCTTCAGAGAATAGATTATTTGTTTTGATAGGGAATGTTAAAATAAAATTCATGAAATAGGTAAAGTCAAAATGAAATGATTTTGTGCTTTGGGGGCTTCGTATAAGTGTGTGCATGTGTGTGTCCATGTTTATATGGATGTCTGTGCATAGATAACAAGACTTTAAATATATATGTATTTATAATGCTTTGGAAATCATCTCCTGTTTCCCCACTCTCCCAAACTGTAATTTGTTCAGCAGACTCCCAGTCCTGTTAGATAGGACGTTGTGTGCCTGTGTGTGTATGTGTGTGTGTGTCCATTCCCTGTGAGGGTATAAACATGGAGGAGGGGGCTGCCTTTATATTATTTTGTGTAAAAACTTATTTGTTAATTGATTTATACATACAAAATGGATTTATACTGGTGGCTTTAGTTTAGGAATAATTGAATAGTACCTAGAAGAAGAAAAAAAAAAAAAGTCTGAATATGGAAGGAATCACAGAACTTGTAATATTCTGTTTGGCTGCGGCATATTCTACAAAAGTGAAGAGAAAATTAAACACAAAGCTATGTGAGGCTTTTCAAGTACATGTAAGAATATAAAAATGGACAATATCAAGATTTTTCTTTGATATACCAGGTGCTGATGCCTTATTTTGTGTAAATTTCCTGCAAATATATCACCTACAACTGTATGAAATACATCTGAAACAATATTTTTGGATAGAGGAGACACTGAAGGCTTGAGAGGAACATCTCTTCCAAAAAACCCATTGATGGTTCTCATAGAAATCGAGCACTGTTTAAGTGGGACAAAAGTGTTGACGAGCAATCCAAACTGTTGTTGCAATGAGTTAAGAACATAATCCTGGGAGCAGACAGTACCTCATTTCTTTAATTTTTTTTTTTTTTTTTTTTAATGTGAAAACAACTCAGTTTCAGCATAATGGGATATTTGCGTTTTGAGTAAGCCAGTGGTTTTGACTGCATTCACATGTATTCTGAGATATTTTACTGTATGCACTACAGCAAGACTGCTCAGCCCTATACTCAATGGAGAACAAAAAATTACAGGAAAAAAAAAGATAAAAAAATTAGGGGACAATAATCTTTTAAGACCTCCATTGCTTAGTGGAAGATGCCTTGGGAGGTCTGGGCTTTGGAGTAAAAAAAAAATCTACCAGCTGAGCAGAAACCTACAGTCTTTGCATAGACAGCACATATTATTTTATTATTTTTTTTAGTGTTAACTTCTTTTAATTCAAAGTTTGAATGAATAGCAAATATTTCTAACTAGTGTAAATCTATTCCTGTAGTGCACATCAAACACAGATCAGCTGTCATTTAACCTAGTTTAATAAGGATTTTCAGATCTGGTCAACTCCACTGTGCCCAGATCACTGTGAAACTTGATGTGTGATCTTGCCAAATGTGTACAAAAGAATGAAATTTCTGCTCAAGATTCATGTTCCTGCTTATTTGGTAGGAGTTTGGGAATGTGTTGTAACAGTGTCCATTAGAAAATCAATGTCTCTTCCCATATCGTTAGACAGATGGACAGGCTGGCAGACAGGACTAGCCTAGTTTGGGGGCAGGGACAAAAATAACACGATCATATTTCAAGTCATTGTTCAAGTTTAATGAGTTCTGCCATAGCTCCAGTACTAGAAGGTTATTGTGAGGGAAAAACAAAAGGACCCTTCTTTTGTCTTTCTTCACAAACTATCAGGCCCCATTACTGAAAATTAAGGTTCAATAAAACTCGTATTCAGAGATAATTAGCGGACAGCTTTGTGGTGCAGCGGATAATATGACCAAAGTGCTGGTTCACAGCAGTGTGTGCTGAAGTGTGAAAGAGCCGGTTCTCCGTTGCTGCTTCTGAGGTCATACCCCCTCATCCTGCATACAATGTGGCAGTCAAAATGCAGCATTCTTACCTGCTGTGATAAAAAGTACACCAAAGCAAATAAATTATTTCAACCCCCTCCCCCTCACAGCTCTTTTTTTTTTAAAAAAAAAAAACAAAGCTAGATCATTAGTAATAAACTATGACTTCATTAGAATGTTCCACATAACAGGATTACAGAGGAATGTGTCAATAATTGGCAAAGGTTTGTCTTTCATTAATTAACACCTTTGTATGAATACAAACTTGTTATCCTCACTTTTTATAGGTGAAATATTACCATCAAAATTAGACCTTCGATTTTTTAAAAAAATTCTTGATGGTGTTAATTTGTACAACCGAACATTTTCCAAATATTGTTTAGATTGGAAAAGAAAGGAAATTTGGAAACAGGCAGCATTTCAGGAAGACTGCTTTTCTCCGCACTAAGCGAAAGGAACGTTTCAGAGTTCGACCCTCTTAGATACATATATATATAAAAGTCTATATATTAATTCTCTCTATATATATATTTAAGGCAGTAACAAATTAAAGTATTCTCTGCATTCTTGTTGCTTAACAAAAATGCACATTAACTATTTTAGCTTTATTTTTCCCATCCATCACTGAGAAAACATTTCATAAGTTTAGGGGCAGTCTGTAATATTGGACTGTTTATCTTGACATACAAATGTCTATGTGGACAGAGAGCAAAGAGCAAATTCTAACTAAAAACAGGTAGAGTATTTCTATGAGTTAGAAACACATACATTTATTTATTTAATTAATTATTTTCACCATTTTCGACTTATGGCTTATAAATGTAACTTTTAGCATTTGTAAAGATGGTGAGAGAGATATTCATGCATGTGGTGGGATTCTGGCTTGAGATAATAAGTGGTATTGTTTCACTGATGTTTATTAGATGTTTATTTTGGTCACTAAATGGTTTACAAGAAGGATCCCGTTAACTGGAAGATGTGCAAGCACTTAAAAGCTCCCCTTTCCTGTTGAATTTGGTGGGGTGATCAATACTTCTAAAATCATCTTCTGGTTTTGAGGGTCATAATATCTTCCATTTTGAAAGCTCCGGACCACAGTCCTCTGTCCTCTGGCATAGACTTTTCTCATGGAATCCACCCAAAAAAGTGTGAAATATCTAAAACAAGACCTCAGTAAACTGGCATTTTCTCACCCCTTGCTCAGACTTTGCTGGAAAGGTGGATAGGACAATATTTAATATGAACTGTTCTCCAAAAGGAACTGTATATTCCCACATACTGATGGGATTTTTCTTTTCCTAAACCCCTTTTTATTTCACATATCCCTGCAGAGTAAGCATATTCTCAGGAAAAAAAAACAACAACCAAAACCAAACTGGGAAATGGGAGCACATCTCCTTTTTGTCTAGTTCAGTAAAAGGCAGTATGTGATGTTTAAACCTATCTAAATATGCTGGGTTTGTTTTTTTGTTACGTTAAACATATCTAAAAACAATGTTGCATTTGTTATCCGTATCACAGAGCCTTTCCGTGAGCTTAAATTTGAAAAAGGGCTTCAGATATCAGTGATAGCAAATTCAACTCATTAAAAACAGGGCCCTTCCCCTCCCCCTAAAAAAATCCCCGTGTTCTCTTACTGGTGGGGAAAAGTAGGTCTCCACTTCATTGTTTTTTGGGAGGTGGCTCTTTGAAATTGCATGGTCTTCAAGATTTTTCAATCTTGGGATCTTTTTGACAGTCTGCTGCAGGAAAATCTTGGCACCTTGCAATACAAGGCTGAACTCCTACTGATTATAGTGAAACCAGGTTTCTTAACATGATGTAAGGAAGCACTTTCATCTCCATTTCAGTGTGTGGTGAACTTAGTGGTGTGATTAGAAAAGGAGGATTAAGGCTGTGTCTACATTAGCAAATAATGATAAAAGTAAATCAGTAGATCAAAGTAGTTGATGCTAAAGCCCTATATCTTGCTATGTGGTTGGAAGTTTTCAATTCAGTCCAGGTTTAGCATGAATGTCCTCGTTGCACATACGGTTCAAAGTCACCCTTTCAATGTCCAAATGCTTATGGCTGCATTAGGAAATGTGCCATGCTTGTTGCACCTCTGAAGTGGAAATAGATGTTTGGTTTTCTCTGACATCCCATTTGTGGGCATCTAGTTTGCAGGCACCAAACTGTACTGTGCAATAAAACAAAGCACAGTACCATGAGGCACTATAAACCAAAATGTTAGTATGATGTAACCTAAATTGCGTCCTACCTAGATAAACACAGAGTATTGTAATTCCTGGAATTTAAGTGATTCTCTGACCCCTGTGTAATCCCACCAGTGGTATAGCATTGAGCAATTAACTTTCTTGAAATGATGTCCTACATCTGCCCCTACTCTAGACTAGGAAGTCAAGTTGTAAAGGCTTCTGTGGTGTGCTGTGGACACCTCAGTGTTTCTGACATTTGCAGTTTGGCTTCTTCAGAAACATCCTAAGGAAAATATATTGTAATATAGGTTAAAATCTGAAGGCATGTTCAATTTACCAGGGATTATGTCTCAGATACATGGAGGTAAATTAGGGAGTCTGGCAATATTCTGCCACTTTACAGTGGCATTTCAAGAGAGATTTCCTTTGTCAGTCCATGCAGCACAAAGCCACTGAGCCTTTGCACAGAGCTGTTCTGGAGGCAGTCTCACTGAGTTATCACAGCCGTTTGACAAGCTGATAAGCCTTGTCGAGGAGTTAATAAATCAGCAGTGATTATTAGCTCAGGCCTGGTGCCCCTCAAACTTAGATGTACTACTTCTAGACCTGAGATGATTCACCACCAGTGGTCTTGTCTGTCTTTGCCTCTGTGGTGAAGATGTATGGACAGCCACAGTCAGTGCTTGAACCACACCTTCCTTAGGCTAATGGTATTATCCTGTTTTCTGCTCTTTGGTTGGAGGTCTCCTTCAAGCAATTCAAGCAGACTATGCCATTGCTCCTTGTAACAGAACGAAGCAGTTTTCTGACTACACAAGAACTGGCATTAACTATGTTTGAATTACAGTTCAGCTCCTACAGGAATTTTTTTATTGTTGATTCTTTTCCAACAACACAACCCCCTATGACAATAATGTCAATGCAGTAGTTTTAAAATTTTCCATGTACTAGTACAATCTGACATATTGTGATGTTTCTATAATCCCAAGGTCTCACATCTGTCACTCGGTATTGGCAACTAGTTTGTGTGATGAAAACAACCGTAATAAAGCATGTGTAAATCAGAGGTGTGCTCCTCCTTGCAGTCTTCTTCTGTTTAGTGTTGAAAGAGTGAAACTTAAAATCAAGTCTCACTGTGATGGAAGTTTAACCTAAATAAAACAATATAATTCTGTATAACTTTTAAGGATGAAATGGGATTGGTGGGTATTTTATCCAGCTGCTGCACACAGTATAGTATACTAGTCCACCATTTCTCAGCTGCTCATTCATTTGATGACAGTCAGTTTTCATAAGTGCAAAACACAATGAAGAGAAGAAAAACAGGGTTCGAACCAAATTCCAAATAAAATCAACCGTGTTTCAGGACATTTGGATTTAATTTCAGTTTTAAAATGTAATTAATTACATTTAAATTGAATGATGGAAAAAGATCCTTTTTAAAAAGGATTAAAAGGATTTTATTTTTTTTTTTAGCTAGTGCCCTTTATACATGAAGGTCTGTCAATGGAGGAGGGTTGACAAATTCCACACAGAAATCCAAAGGTCTCTTGCAACTCTGTGAGTGAAAGCTTTTCCTATCAGGTCTCTCACTGATTTACTTTGGCTGTGGAACCAGGGGCTGTCCCAAAGTTACACTGCGAAACCAGGTGTGCTCTGTGTGCATGCCCTCCCCTCTCCCACATATTTCTTGCTTTTTTCAGAAAACTCAAAGCATACAGACTGGCCTGGAGTCAAAGTAATGTTAAGCCTCTTACTGATAATCACAACAAGGCACCAACATAATCCAGAGTTCAACCTATTTCATCATTCAAGACTTCCCCCAAAAATTTATGGGGTGTATTGGGTCTGGCTGAGATGGAGTTAATTTTCACCACAGCAGCCCTCATAGGGCTGTGATTTGAACTGGTAGCTAGAAAGGTGTTAGTAACACACCAGTGTTTTGTTTACTCCTAAGCAAGGTTCTCATAGCATCATGGCTGTCTCTCCCACATTCCCTCCGTACCAGCAGGCTGGGGGTGGACAAGATTTTGAGAGGGGACACCTGACCCAAACTGACCAGAGGGTTATTCCATACCATATGATGTCTGCGAAGAAATACAGTGTGTGAAGAAAGAGAAGGAAGAGAGGCATTCGTTATTTTGGTGTTTTATTTCTGGAGCAACCACTACACATACTGAAGCCCTACTTCCCAGGAAGTGGCTAAACAGATGGGAATTAGAGAAGTTTCCTCATGCAACTACTGCTTTTGCTTTCTTAAACTGCCTTTATCTTGACACATGAGGTTTTTTCCATTTTATTTTCTTCCCCTCCTTGTACTGCTGAGGAGGGAAGTGATAGGAACCTGATATCCAGTCAAGGTCAACTCACCACATAGGATGTCCTGGTTTGAGTTAAAAGACAACTACTTCTGTTCAGTGATTTTGCTTTTCTAACTGCTCTTCCCAAAGTTAACAGCAGATTTTCACAGTGTCTGCTTTTGGCAGTGATAACACTTGGTACTTAGAATTACTCCCAAGGACTGGTGTGTGCAGAAAGTCTCTTGCTTTCACTTGGTCCTGTGGAGACCAAAGTCACTGATAAATCTTGTGTGCTACATTAGGGGTGCAGAAAGCCAAAGGCTGCACCTGCAGGGAGAATTAGACAGAACAGGTGACCCTGAAGTGACTGACAACGTATACCTTCCTATATATGTCACAGTATAAAGCTGAGGGATCAGGAGAGTCAATCTCTCTTCTTCAATGGCCAGCATCCAAGGAGGACTTCATCCTGATCCGTGTCTTCCTGAACTCAGTTCCAGAGTCCAGTTCCAAAATCCATTTCACATCTGCCACTGAGTTCTGTCTGGGACTTCTCCAGTGCCTGCTACACAGCATCAGTGGTGCTGTTGGTGTAATTGCCATCAGGAGGGTTAAGTTCAGAATTGGTTTTCTGTGTTTCTGTATATATTTGTATTTATTATTCTTCATTAAAGCTGTTTTAGTTTCCTTTTCCAATCCATGTTTCTCTGCCTTATTCCCTTTCTCTTCCTTTTGGGGAAGGGAGAGTGGTTAACAGAGAGCATCTGCCACTTGTCTAGTGACAGGCCAGCCCTAACTCTTGACACAGAAGAACCCAGGGCAAACAAGGCTGGAACTTCCTATATACTTAATGTTCTGTAATGTAATGCGGTGCCACATTTTTAGCTGTTGAAAACATCTCTGCAGCAATTCTTCTCCTAAATACCTTCAGTTTTATTTTCCCTCTTATGGCAAGAGTTTGGAGAAAATACTTCAAATGAGCCAGCAGCAGGTTTGACACTGAAGTCTGCACTTGAAGAAGGCAGGAATAATCATGGCGAGCCAGGGTGATTCTCTGACTGTCACAAGGTATCTTCCTCCCCGATGTGCTGTTGTGGCCCTGAAGCAGGGCGGGCTAATGGCACAGGGGCATGAACATACCCTTTCACTGCCCCTCAAGGAGGGAAGGACAACTCACCAGTCCCACCATGCTGTCCTTGTATGCTGCACATCTTCCTGGATTTTGTGGGGCTGGCAGAGAGGCAGCCCTAGACATTCAGTGCTCTCTTCTACATTAGCCAAGCTGCTATGTTGTCCCTGTATGTTACAGGCCTTTGCCAGAGAAGCACTCAACGTAGGAAGGATATGTCCAACCCTTCACGAAGGTCTTGTACCCCAAATACCTCTGACAAGCTGCTGAGTGCAAACTTAGATCCCAAAACCTATGGAAAGCTCTGTCATTACCACTGGTCAGGTTTTCCCTGCTGTATGTGAAGATAATGCCCTAATAATATGTTTTCAAGTGGGAAATGCCCTTTAACTCTTGACCTCGACTCATGGGTCTACAGGATGCACTGGCAAGTCTTTCCTGACAGGAAGACAGCAGCAAAGTTTTCCCAGGGCAGAAGGACATGGTGAGTTTCCCTCATTTAGAAGCAGTCCCTGATGCAACAGGAATGAAACCATTGCAACTCCAAAGGGTACAGCTAAACTCAACACTTTATGTAGTATATAAAATCAATTCCTATTGATTAACATTAATCTAATGATCCACTTAGCAGTTACTAGTAAAAAAGAAGCTAATGCCCTGCTTCTGAGAAAATTATGCACTGTAAATATATCCTGAGAGATGCAAATATTGGCTGGCTTCAAGTTTCTTTAGCAGAAGATTTGAATGATAAGTGTGTCAACCATATGGTATTAACAAGTTTCGGTAATAAAATGTAGGTAATAAAAAAAATGTCTGTGTCCTGTGATTAGAGTCTGCCTATCACCATGGCAGGTAATCCTGCTAGCATGGCCCTGGATCTCAGGAATTTGAGGCACCCAATGGCAGGGAGAGTAGGAGTTACCACAGCAGAACAGATCTTTTTATTAGCATCTCAGAGAATTTGTTTACATGAAGCTGTAACAAAATTACCCTGTGAAGTCCTGAGAAAAAGGTAAGGAAAAAATGGCTAGGAAAATGCCTTGATTCACTAAAAATATTAATTTGCTATGCACCAATTATTGGTTAATTAAATTCATTATCTCTCTCAAAGTTTTACTGACATTCAGATCTTTGGTGGTTTTGATGACTTTTGGTCACTGACAGAAAAGGGGTGTTTTGGAAGATAAAGACAAACGACATTCTTTGTACCATGGATTCTTCATAGATATAAAAAATTACTCTCGATGGAACTTTGGTTTATTTAATGGGAACTTTAAGTTTCTAAAGACATTTACTTTGTGATTCATCATTCATTCTTTAAATTTTTGATGGAATATCTGTAAATAGCTTATCTCTATTTCTATTTGGTTTAATATTTATACTTAGTGAGCACAAGCATCATGCCAAGGCCACAATCATATTCACCTAGTGCTGGTAAATCTACTGGCTTTCTGCTTACCTGATCATAATCCTAAGAAATAACCCTTTCTCCTCAGAACTAGAGATACAGGAAATGTAGATAAAGGGTAGTGTTTATAGTTAAAAATATAAAAACAGCTGTAGAAAAGGACTAACAGTTCACAGAGCTATGACTAAGTCTGATCTTGTATGAGATGGCAGACATCATGCAGCTCCTAAGGTGACATCAGGTCTCACATCATGTAACCATTGATTTTATGAAGACTGCCCACAGATCCCGTCCTTCCTGTCACCACTCAACACGGGTTCTGTTCAGGAAGAACACTGGGCCACTTTATGTGCTTGCATCAGGTATTTTTCTGCAAGGCCACAGAGATCTATAGGTGTAGTGTCAGGAAGATGGGAAATTTTTTTCCTTCAGTGTATATGCTGAGTCTCAGGATGAAACTCAGAGAGGTGCAGAGATCCCTGCATTCGATCTGCTGGGTAACCTCAAGATTTGATGTAAGAGTTAGGAATGACTGAGGAATTTGGCTTCAGGCTTCATACTATATTGCTTCACTGCAGCAGAGAATATATATATGCAGTATAGCCTCTGTGACTATATCTTCTCAAGAACTGAAAGAAGGGGAAGGGAAATATGTGGATCATTCTTTGCAAAGAGAAGTCTGCTTTGTGTTCACATATTTAACCTTGAAAAATAGAATTCGAAGGAATTCCTGTTTTGCAAATAGCCTTTGTAATCACGTAGATAAATCATAGTTAAGGTTTACAGCTCATAGTTTAAGATTTTAAATTATGTATAAATTTGAAAAAAAAACCCAACCCATAGAGTAAGGAATTAATTGGACAATAAAAAAATGGAGATGACATCCTATAATCCTACATTTTAATGTTGGTTTGTTGGTTGGGTTTTCTTTTTTTGGTTGGTTGGGTTTTTGTTTGGTTGGTTGGTTGGTTTGGTTTGGTTTCTCTTTTTGATATCTTACAAACACCCAAAGTGGTTTTGGTATGCTATTTAGTACTAGTTTAGAAAATACATACGAAGTAAATACAGGATAGAATTTTTAATTCTATAATATATCTGATTTAAATAATTATATATAAAGACTGTCTGCAAAATATATACAGGCAGTACAGCATATAGAGAGCATAGGCATCCTTGAAGTGAAATCAGGGTTAATGTTCTGTACTAAAAATCTAGCTGTGATAATCAGATAGGATTTTTTGTGTGTTGTTTAGTAAGTTATCAACCATTAAGCAACCTAAAGTCACATTAACAGGTGTCTATACCAGGTCCTATCAGTCCTAATAAAATCAGTCAAGATAAGAACCCACATTAATTAAAAAAAAAGAACCAAAAAAAAAGAAAAAAAAAAAGAAAAAGAAGAATTGCAAGTACTTTGCTGACTGCTTTCCTGTAGATACAAAAGTATAACTACCATCATTCGCTCTTGAAAGTTTTGATCTAACTCCATCACATTTCACAGTCACAGATATAACTGCTGGTAAGCTTCAGCAGGAGGACAATTTTATCCACTTACACAACTGTTCTGACAGCCCAGTATAGGTGGCCAATGAATATTCCTTTTTTATTACCATGTAAAAGAGAGTAAGGAAAATGTTCCTCTGTGGGTTTAGTACTCTTGGTGATCTTCATTCTTCAACAGAAAAAGCTTAAAAATACAAAAAGTCAATGGCATCAGGTTAACTTATTACATCTAGTTGGCGATAAAGGTGTCTAATCTAAAATATGTAATCAGAATCTTAAATTAGTGAAATTAAGCAATTAGTTAATGTGAAGCAGTGTAGAGTATCATTCCAGATCAGAATATGCTATTCCTTGTGCACCAGTTATTTAAAGTTAAAATGGCAGTGCTAAGTTTCAATACACTGAGTCCTACACTCTGGTGTTTTCTGTTCCTTAACGCTGTGTCCACAAACCACTACAATATCTCCTCTGAAGTCATCAACTTCCCTGCCCACATTTGAAGTTTACCATGAGTCAGTAGCTGGTCTAAATAACATCTATGTCAGACTCGTCAGAACAGATTTAGACAGCAGGGTGCCATGCGATGTGTTGCTGCATGGGTCTGTAGCATTTTTAAGGACTGTTTTTATATTGTTTATAGGTCCATCAGAGTGCGCGAAAAGAGATACCCAATACTTTGAACAATATGGATGTCGTTAGTTTGAAACTATGACATGCTGTGATAATAAAAAGAGGGTAGCTCCAATCTTTTAAAACTTGTGAAAAATTGCACAAGAGCAGAGACAGCTGGTAAACAAGAAAGGTAGAACTATAAAAAACCCGATGATAGGAAATCTGTGAAATCTGAGCTCATGGGCTTCCTTCAAGGTATGAACACAAAGTCTTATAGCCAGTTGCAAAATCTCAGTTCTAATTTAATGGCTACTGAAAAAGCCAAACTTATCGGAGAAAAAATGTTAACTATCTAGAAAACTTCTCTGTGAGCTGTCTGCATGTTATGGGCTTAGCATTTAAGGTTTTTTTAAAGTCTCCTCTTTACTGGGCAAAACAGAGAATTTGCAGTTTCCACAGAAAAGTCATTAGTAGCCTGAAGGTCTATGCAAATCCTTCACACCAAACATTTAATAAAATTAGAATGGAGTGAGTGATAAAAGAATTAAAGAAATTAAGATTAGAAACTACTGTAAGTAAAAGGGGTGGGGGCTAACAACTTGTCAATGCAATGGTTTCTTTGCAGATGGTCATAACTTGTGTGATTCTATAACCAAGTTCACAGTTGTCCCTAAGACCTGCAAGATCTTTCAAGGTGATCATCAGAGAAGTTCAGTTTGGGTTTTACAATGTTCTTTTCCTGGTATGCTCCTGTGTCATTCTTTTTTGAAGACATTGACCATATGATGATATTCAAATGGCCAAGCGTTTACAATTTCTAGATCTGCCAAATAGCGAATCAACCTTTATAATTAAAGTTGACAAGCTGACAAGGAAAATGAATGTAAAATTGTATACGTATATGAATTTTTATGTCAGATTGCCGTCTGTGCACTTGTTTTCTCTTTGTCAATAGCCGAAGGCTCATTTCTCTCTACTAGAAGCTCATTTTATATCGAGGCCTTCAGACAGCTCCCCTTCGCCCTAGTGAATTTGCTGATTAATTTTGGATGCTCCTCTTAATTAACACCCCAAAGGAAGTCTAGATTTTCTAGCCTATATTCCATGTAAAACAAGTGAATCTGAAGAACAATGACCTAAGGAGACAGGCGTGCTCTGTCCGAATGACATTACAAGAACATTGAATATCTCACAAGTCAGGACCTGGTCAGGCAATGCCTAGGGAAAATGTAGGCCTTTAATCAGGGCAGAAATGAGATTCATATTAGTCCAATTTCATTTTCTTTATTGCTGACAAAGAGAGGCTGGGATGGATGCCACCTGACAGTTGAAACATGGTGCCCCTATGCAGGAGCGGGTGCCTCTGGCCTTGATTAATAATTGGTATCATTTTGACTTGCGGGCAGATAAGTTGATGATGGATGAGAGAAAAAGAGTGAAGTGATTTATTATAAAATTAGGATAAAATAACGAACTGGCTAATTGCACACAAGCCTCATAAAATGTAGCTGTGGAGTCAGAAGTGCAATGCCAGGCAACAATAATTTCCACCTCAGTTTTCACAATGAGATCTTAAAGCAAAGAAGGATAGAGACAACTCTTACGTGTGCATCTGCTTAACACAGAAAAAGCCTTGCTCATTCTTCTACTTCAAGGAAACTTGAATTTCAGCTTTTATTACTGCTGTTGCACAAGAAAAAAAGGGTAAAACTAAACAGGCCACAGTAAACCAACTGTTGCTTCTTTGGCAAAGCTTTAATAAAAGCTAATTCTTGCATTTCTTTGTATACTTTAGCAGGATAAAAGATCTAAATTTTTGATACTGAGATGCATATATGCTTAAATCAAAATTCAACTTAAAAATTGACTTGTAAACTCTATGGGAACGTGTAAAAGAGTAAAGCCCTCATGGTAGCTATGGCTTTTCACTTAATGATGCTTTGAACTTCCAAACCTGTGCTCTTATAGCTATTTTAGAACCTGAATCATCTACTTCCTGACGGTTTATGCTGCATATGTCCAGCAGAGTACAATTACAGATGAAAAACCCGTATGTTCTAATATCCATTTGCTGCCTGGTAAAAACATTTATTTTGTTGTTATGAAAACATGGGGGTTTTTTGTTTATTTTTTTGTGGGTTTTTTGGTTTGTTTTTTTGTTTGATTGGTTGTTTGTTTTAACAGGACAACTGCTCCATTGTTTTCTCTTGGAAATTTTAAAAGTATAACCTCCTATAATTCCTGAAATCCTGCTACTAGCAGTTCCAAACAATACCCAGCTGTTTTTTGGTTTAGTTTTTGGATTGGTTTTGTTGTTTTTTTTCAAGGTGAACTATTAAACCATCTGAGATTACCAAATTAAATACAACTGCCAACGATATTGTCCAAATAAGTTGGATTCAGTCATGAAACTGAAAACGAAAGAAGAATGGGGAGCTAAAACTTCATTTTCATGTGTTCCATTTCTATTCTACTGCCAAGACAAAAATGTGGCAATTTGTCCTTATATTCTACAAAATTCCAGAAACTGAATTTTTCATGCAGATTAGGAGATAGAATTTTCCAATAATAATTTGCAAACACTTCATATGGTTCAAAAGCAACAATCATTGCTTAACAACATTAAACTTTTCTGATGTTCCTAAAGAGAAATAAAAACTACATTATCTGATTCATTCCTTAGACAAATATTAGAATATTTTGTATGTGATCCAGTCTTAAATGCACATCATGAGTAGTAATTTGTTTTTGTGGGGAGATTTGAGAAAAGTTAACCTGAATTCACTTCTGAAGTGTGTTACTTAAACTATATCAATACCACAGGCAAATTTGTTTTAGAAATTTTAAGTGTCTTTAAGGTGTTACGAAGTTATGTAACTTCATAAATTAGAGTAAATTGAATTAAGACTGTTTCTGAATCAGAGTATCCACAATTTACTGCACCTTAACTTTAAATTCCTTTTAAATTCATGTCACAGTTTTATTTGGACTAACTTCTTCAAGAGTCCCCTATTCAAAAACTTTTTCACATTGATTCATTTATAGTCTATTTATAAAAAGAAAATACCAGGTGCAAGATTAAAGATAAAAATTAGAGATCAAACATTCTTTTTTCTGATACCAAAACTGTAAAATTTGTCATCATCTCTGTTAAAATCTGAAGGCTATATCCCATTGTGATAATGGGAGCATAGGCTTGAGAAAAATACATACTGCTGTGAAATAGGAGATTAGACAGTAACATTGCCTGGTCTGTCCTTGGAAATCACATGAATGTCTTCTCATCACTGATACTTCTTTCAAAATCTCAGAGGTTTTGGGTTTTAGGATAAAAGGAAATAATTTTAATTAACTGCAGTGCTTTTAAGACCAAGAGGTAAATAATGCTGCAAGGAACAACTTGTGCTCTAAGCCCCACCAGCTCTGTGCTCAAGAGGAAGGAGCATGGGTGGCTATGAAAAGGACACTTTTCTGTCAGTCATATTGTAAGAGTTGTTTGAGCCATCATGGCCCTCGCCTGCATGAGGCTGGTGCCAGGCATGAGTCAACTTCACATCTTTGCTACCTTCCCTTTGCTACCTTTGCTACTTCAGGGAACCGCCTGCCTGACAGAAGCAAAGCTGGACATTTCTCCATACTAAAAACAAGAGAGCATGTGGGTAGCATCAGTAATGTCGTGGCTGAAACAGTAACATAACAGCAAAGGTTAGGACACACTGAATCTGGGAGTAATCCCAGATTATTCAAAGGGCTCTGGGAGCAGCTTTAAAATAAGGCGGGAAGTCTGTTTACCATATCCTTGAGACTTGGTTTCAGTGTTCAAACTAAGGAATGTCTCTCACAGAATTAGTGCCTACCCACTAGTTTTGCCACAGGTAGCTAGAAAAACAAAAGGAGACCAAATCTTTCTAGATTGGTGGAAACAGACAAAGAAATCCAGTTTCTCCACAGTACTACTTCGAAGAGCTGGCTGTAAGGAATCTAAGGAGCAGCCCTCAAGTGCAATACAGACTTTGGGTAACCTGAGCGAAGAACTAGAAATTAAGTTGTGGGTTAGATAAGTTTTATTCAAGCAGATTTTGCGCTTGTATAAGCTCTGTAGTTTTGTCCTTCCCCAAGCCCACTTATCCTTCTCATAGAAACTTTCTAGAAAAACATCTGAATATTTGTACTGCTCTTTCAGTGTGGAGAATTCATCTCCCTCTTTTTATGCTCTATAGTCTTTACATGGGACTTCACATAGGACTGAGTAATTCCAATGAGAACAAATTAATCTTACTGTTACCTAGTCCTAACTGAATTTGTCCCTCCTGAGAAGCTGTCTGCCTTCATGATGGCCTTGTTCCTATCAAGACATAGCAGCAGCACTAAGATGTGAGTGTCATGCTGTCAGCATAGTAAGCCTTTAGATCAACATAAGATTAATCTCTCTGCAAAAATCTTTATGTCAGGCCTGACTCTGCGTCTGGCTCTGTCTCTCTCAGAAGACTATAACTTACTCTCTTAGCAGTTGCATTTGAATTGTGTTTTGTGTCAATGTGGAATAAAGAAACAAGAGGCCTGCATGTAATTTGGATTTTTCTAAGTATCTCATTTCAATCTAATGTACTGTTGTGTAATTAAGCCAGTAAGTCTATATGACCCACCCATTTCAGGACTTGGTCCGCTGTCTTTAGTCAGTGACAAATTCTGGTTTCCATTGCTTGTTCAGAGATGATAACAGTGTGATTTACAGGTATAAGTAACAAATTAGATCAATTAAAAAGACTAAGAGTGGCACCTGTCTAAGTGTAGGGTTGCACTAAATGATTCCCACATCTTTGTTTCCTCTACGACCCTGCATTTGCAGCCTCTCCTCAGGAAGGTTAACAATGGGAGAGTTGTTTCTTAATGCTCACAAACCAAGAAAGCAGGCCTTATCCTTCGACCCAGGGATAGGATTGTTATCTCTGAGTGAAAACAACAGCCGTATTTTTCAGCTCCATGTGTGCAAATGATCCCTATGTTTCATACAGTTCTTGACTACAGCATCTTGGATTGCCCAATTTGTTACAAGTCTGTACTGTGAGCTGCCTTTGTGTAGTTGAGCAGACCTCACAGTCAGGTATGCGTTTGTCTTTGCTCGTGTACAATTCTCAGCATTTTGTATTCTTAAAGACATTTAAAAAATATTTAAAAGTTATTGAAGTTTTAAAGAAAATTTCAAATAATCTAACTTTTTAAAACTTATTTTTAAGAGTGGCAGGGAAAGTATAACATTTTAAAATTAACTGAACCGTTTTTGTGATACTTCCATTCCTTCTATCTCTATTATTGTCTAATGAAACTTAATGATCATTTTATGACAGGTCATATTAATACAGAAACTCCTTAAAGGCTGTGCTTAACATGAATGATGAAATCTATATTTTTATTATTCCAGTTAAAAGCTTAAAGGTACATCTGCCTTTTTCTAGAGTATGTACTTCTTTTGAGACTGTAATCTTAGCAAATATTTTTTATGTCACACCCTGCCAAGGGAAAATCGTGGTTGGAAGTCAAGAAAACAGGCTTTTTATGACAGCTCCAAGAAGAGTTATCCAAGAGGTCCAAGAGGTGAAAGGGATGTGGGCTACTCACGATTGCTTTTTTAAAAACAGATTCTCTGTTGTTTTGTAGTAGCAGCAACACCTTTCACTTGTTGGCCTTGTTGTTCAAGGTAAAGGGTAACAGTATTTCTCCTCTCAGTATGTATATTCAAGGTCTTGTGCAGGCTAGCGCTTCTTTGTACAGTCTTCCTCCCAAGTCAGACGTATTCAGTTCAAATTGTTTCTCCTCTGCCTTCCAGAGATATCTGTCTCTTGTGAGGCATGGTCAGAAGCTCATACTTCTGCTAGTATAGCATCTCCCTTGCTAATACAACATCATCTCATTAGAATGGAAATTCCAAGTGAGGAACTCAATGCTTGATCTCAGAAACCAGTTTCTACAATGTCTGGAAGAGAAATTTCAAGTTCTCTGCTGTCGGGTTACTATTTAGATTTAAAGTGGTAATTACAATCTGTGCCCCTAGAGCTCCTCAATCTAGGTCACCAGTTAAATTTAGTCTGGATTGGTGAGTACTGAACAATATATTTAAACTAATACTGTGTAGATGACTATCTTGAAGGAAATGCACTCTGAGTTAATACTGGAGGATTAATATTGCTGTCATATCCCTCCTGAGAACTATCCTCCAAAAAAAAAAAATCCAAAACAGCTTGTCACCCTCTTTGAAGAGGTTGAATTAAATCCAAGAACTAAGTGATGTGATTTACCTTTACATTCCTAGAACTATTCCCTGTAAGTAATGGTGATCACACACATTGGCAAAGCAGCCCAGGGGAAATGGCTGTACTGGTGCCCATAGTGTGCCTGTACAGGGAACAGAGAAGCTTTTTAGTGAAGGTCTGTCAGTCTATTCATGCTGATGAGTTTTCATAATCATTTACTCACTTGCTATACTTTGCACCAGTTTATTTCTGCTATTGGCTCTGCAGTTGTAATCTCATGCTTATTTGCACTCTGCAGACCAATGTGCAAACACATGTGGAGTATTAGTATAAAACAGGCCTGATCCATGAAAAACTACAAATATATGATGAGAAGTAAAATGGAGAAAAGCAATTGGGTGTAATATAGTGCAATATTAGTGTTTTCTGTTATTCTGCCAAAGGGTTCAATACATAGTCATTGTTTCTCTAAGAGTGCTGGAAATAACCTCTCCTGGAGCATCAAATTCTGGAGAAGTGTGCAAAGCTTTATCCATTGACATTCAGTCTTCCAAATTATTGGAAGCTATATTTGGGTAGGCTTAAATTACTGTATTTATTTTTTAAATAGAAAATATTTATTCCACTTTGGTCTTTCTGTAGTTTACCTCCTTTGCCATGTTGCATCAACATCCTTCTTAGAGATGCTTATTCTCCTCACCCTATTACAGCATCTTTTCTAAAGCAAATCTTCAATTACAGGGGAGATTTTCTTGGCAGTACATGCTATAAATGCATGAACCTTTTAAACAGGTCAAGCAGTATAATAAACTGGGTTGTGACAAGTTTCAAAGGAGATTGGTAATATATATATAAAGAAAAAACAAACCCAAAATGGTTGTCATTAATGCAATAGGGATGTCTGGGTTTATTTGGAAAGGTGGATTTATTGTGAGAAAGGGCCTCAGCAGGGAGATGCTTTGTCTCTCTCTGGATTAGTGCTGTGTGGTGTCCAGGAGGAGGGCTGCACCACTAGGCAGATCTTGCCCCATCAACCCCTCCTGCAACGCCATCTGACCCCAAGGGTCTGAGGAAACACACAAAACACAGGGAGGCCACTGCCTAAGGAAAGTGAAATTACTATACCTTGAAGCATGAAAAAGCAGCCCTTTCTGAGAGGAAACCTCAAAATGTTAATTTTCTTGTTTTCCACAGGTCTCACAATTAAGATTCCATACGTGTTAATGCTGATGGCAAGGGACGGAAAACACCTTTGTGGCAAGTGAGCACTGAACTTCGGCCACTTACTGAGTGAGTTAAAGGAACAGGGGCTGGCCCACCACTTCCCTTTGTGGCTCTGTTTGAATTCAGTTGATTAATGTTGTATGTGCACATCTATTGAGCCACCGAATTTAAAAGGATTGTTTACCATAGCCTTGTAATCAACCTGCCTTAGCAGCACCCTATTACCCATGATAACAGGGCTACTGCAATTTGGGTCTGAAAGAAAACCGCCTCAGATGGGCTCTCGGATGCTTTAGTGCTAGTGTGCTGCCCTGTTATCTTCATTTGTAATTTGTTTTCAAGAACAGTGATTTACATTTCAGTTGGATTACACCTTTTAATGTATCACAAACGTAAAGTGGCTGCAGTGAAAACTCACATCTCCACAAGATTTCAAACGATGCATTTGAGGCTTCAGTGGAGAGGATTACAATTACAATTAAAATCAAAAGCTTGCTTATTCTTTTAATGATGCACGCTAACCCTTTGTATACTAAGAAGCCTATCATGGTGCTATACAATCATGATTTTTTTTAGGGATATGAAATAGCTGCATGTGTTCTGCCTTATCATCTACTACAAGCAAATGCTGTTCTTCTGAAAAGAAACACATCCTACACAGTTCAGAGGACAACTTACCTTGATAAAAAATATAGAAGAGCACATAAAAAGAGAATGGGGAGGAAAAAAATCCCACTGGGTTGTTGTTTTTTTTTTTTCTTTTTTTTATTATTATTTTTATTAATATGGAACATATTTTAGCAACAGACTTCATTTTCCTAAAGTAGTTGTTGCCAAGGTGTGTAGTTAGGAAGAATTCTATTGAAAGCATAATGGTACTGGATGAAGCACAAAGTATTAATCATTGGGGTATTTTTCCTTCAATGAACATTACATGAGCAAAAAAATGTTACCTGGCCTTGTTTTTGTTTTCTTTCTTTGGGCTTTTTTAGTCCTGCAGTTTTCTCACAGCAGTAAATTTTCACAAATCTATATTTATTTATTTTCTCCAGCAATTTAGAATAATTTCCATCAAAGGCTTCTTCTGTCCCTTTAGAAGGATTTGCAAATGGCATACATTTAGGCTCTTACTTGCATAATACTGTGTTATTCTTGGTCTAGAAAATGATTGAAAATTCTTATGGGGCAGATTTATGGTGAGAGTAAAACTTACTCAGATTATGCAGGGCAGAAATATCTGGGGCAGAACCTTCATAGTGTTCAGAAGTTTCTGCTTCAAAGCAAAACCTCGCCTGAGGTCTGGCTGCCTAATAGTTTATCTGTGCCCTATTCCTCTCTGTTTCTAATTGCCAGGATGGAAACACTACCTTAACCCAAGCACAGTTCCCTGTCTTCTTGAGGGGTTAAACTCTGTCCCATGACAGAATAGATCCAGACTCCACAACAGGAGGCCAAAGACTGTCTATAGCAGATGCTGCTTACCCTCCACTGAGGAGCTACCAAATGCCAGCCATCAGGTGCTGGCACGGTGAGGGCCCAAAGTACTGTCTCCAGTGGGAGAGTGAAGAATGGGGTAAAGAAAAAAAGTACAATGGTTAAAGAGTGTGATTTCAGTAAACTAAGTGAAAAATTTTTATTTTCCTTTTTTAAGATAAGAAAGTGCCAGAAGACACCTTTCAGTAGCTTATATAAGAATGCCTTTCCCAGGCTCTGATACATGAATTTCCTGTCCCCTATCACCCAACAGAAGTCACAGCAATGCATACCGTTTCTTGACTGGAAATTTGAATGTAGTGTAGGAAAGATAGTAAGGACTTCTCAATTACTTCTAAGCAACCTGGGGAAAAAAAAAAAAAAAAAGGTCCAAAAGATTTAGGCTGACCTATCAAAATTTCCTTCAATTATGAAAAAGTATCTTTTACCAAAATTAAATAGCTAAAACCATAAATAGTATTCAAGACTGAATTAAATTTCTCACTCAAGTCAGAGTGATTTTCATTGCAATCTTTCACAAAAAGATATATTAAACCACTTTCCCAAAAGAAAGTATTCTTTATTTCTTGAAAAGCAAAACTTCTAGTTTCACATTCACCGAAGTACAGGTGGATTTCCCCTCAGTGAACTGAAACTTTCTGAAGGCAAATATCTAATGTAAATAATCCTTTGAGATTTTCTCTATATTCAGTGAGAAGAGTGGGAAAATCATGCTGGCCTAAGGATTTCTCATGTTTAAGATGAAGACCATTTTATGAGGTAAAGGTTCCCATCTTACTGGTAGCCCAAAATGGAGTTTGCAAACACAGCTCACACACAGCAGTCACTCACTTTTTGGCAAGACATATATCTCGATGTTTCTTTCCACCCACTCATATCAGTTTAGTCTTCTTCTGACTAAACTGTCTTACTTTCCTCCAAGCAAGCCTTTGTTCTGATATAAACTGAGGTATTCATCAGGACAGGGTAAGAACAGATATAAAGCATAATGACACAGATTACCTAAGGATCATACTACATGAATGAAGACATTTGATTTTTTTTTTTTCTTTTTCCTGTAGATACTTATAATTCTTTTCACAAACAGCATAGAGGAACCTTAAATCTTATGAGAAAAAAACAGAGAATTATTTACAAATGTCATTGAAATGTTTCAGGGGAATTGCAGCTCAAATGCCTTGTGCTTTCATTCTCTGTGAGATGATTTTCTGGTTGTTCTTCAGTGAGGCATCAGAACCAATCACCAAAATACATTATGGAAGAAGGTAGCTTAGCCTGACCCCTTGGCAGAAGTTCAGAGTTAGACAACAAAATGGTAGGTTCAAAAGCAACCAAAAGTAGTTTCAAAATTAATCTGAGCTTTAAATTATTATTTTTATTTTTTAACCAAGCTTTTCTTTTTTTTTTTTTTTTTATTATTTTCATGTATTTACACTTTGAAAATGAATTGGTTTTGCACTGGTAGCTTTCACGATTCTCATTCAGTTTTAGTTTAGAAAAAAATCATGTATCCATTAATAAATGGTTTCAAAAAAATGAATTTGATGATCTGTGATAATCTGTACTTGATGACCTCTCTTTCTCAAGAGCTTGGTGAAAGAAATCATGAGGAAACAATCCCAGAAAATTCAGTGGAAATGTGACTTTGATTTCCCCGAATGCTATGTTCACATGCCAATCTCATACATCTTGTGCCATCTTGTTCAAGTTAAAAGCAAAGAGGTTCTGCTAAAGTAGCACTTGTGAACACCACTGCAGGGCTCTCCTCCCCATCACTCATTCTTCTTCAGGTGGGAAATATTTAGTCCCACCCTCCTGCAATCTTGGAAGGGTCTTTCATAGACTTACCTGTGAGGCATGATCTCCTGCATACAGGCCCTGTACTTCTGCTTCTTTTTCACTACCCTTGTCCTGACACCCTGACCTGACTTGGACCACAATGATTTTCCCTATGAATATTCTTCCCATCAAGGTAGGGAAGTTCTTGGGGGAGCTGAGATGATGAGATAAAATGCAGCTATACCTTTCATGTATTAATTTCTAAGTCAGATTCCCCTCTTGGTACTGAAACCCAAGGACATGAGAGGTAGTCAGTGAAATTTTGTGAATAATTAATGTTTTGGCTTACTGGTGGCCCTGGAAAGCATTAAAAATGAAAAGACATTTCATGGCTTGGGTGATCTCAGAGGGGATTTTTTTTTTTTAATCAAATAAAAATTGCATTCAATTTCACACTTTGAGCTGAAATAATAGTATTTTTCTTAATTTTTCAATATATTTTTGAGCTATTTCAGAAAATAATCACTTTTAGTTAAAAAAATCCACATTTTATAAATATGTCAATAATTGCTTTATTTGGAGGATTTAACATTATTAATTTATCAATGATAACTGTGAAAGGAAGATATTCGCTGTATTTCACTCTATCTCCATACTTCAGCAGTAGACAAAGGTTTCTCACAAGATTTTTCACACAAGATTTTAATACATTTCAGATATCCATCAATCCCCAACAGAATATTTCTAAAATTGTAATTGGACATTGTCCCTGTGATTCAGAAGCTATTCTGTTTAGGTTCCCCCATTTCAGGCAAAAAAAATAGTACCCATGTTGCTCCAAATGAGAAAAGGTCATATTCCTAATGGAACTGAATATAAATCCAATATGATTTTCATGTTACATATTACATCATTAGCCACAGATTTATAGGGAGAGAACTAATATATTGAAGATTGTGACATAGTTCTCTTTCTCAAGTGCACCTAATTTTTGAAGTTAGGCAGCACTGAATTTCTTCTTATAAGAATATCTAAAGTATTTTTCTTTTACTAGCTCCTTCCATTAAGCAAAGACTGCAGAGCTGATGAATATTTCATGGGTAGAAAAACACCTATGATACAGGGTTTTACCTACAAAATCTTTGGGGAAAGGAAGAAAATGGCAGGAAGGCACTGTAAGGACATTTCTTTTAAGAAGTCTTTGGAAAAGGGTCTCCATTTCATTTTCCACATCAATAACACCTCCTTCACCCCTTAATACCTTCTTCCTTTCATTTTATTCTATAATAGTGTTCAGTCATTTTTTGTAGTTTTCTTTGTATTAAAGAGTGTTCCTAAGATGGCTAAAACATTCTAAAGCTCAAAATTTAAATAGAAAATTCTGAACTCAGGTAAAAAAAAAAAAAAAAGGCATCCAAATATAGTGGCTGTAAATTTAACAAATCTGTTATACAGGAATAAGAATTGGGGAAAAAAAAATCAAGCATGTATTTTAAATGGATATCTTACTTCTTCTACTGTTCAATCTTAATGGAGCTAACTCCCAGATATCTAGAACATATTTGCTCTCAGAGGTGAAAAAATACCTTATTTCACTGAAGATTGTTGCTTCTCAGACAGCAGGTGAACTCTCCTGATCATGACACATGGAATTATTTTCTGACTGATATCCTCTAATAGGCTGTGATGAAAACAAACAAACAAAAAGGAAACCAAACCAAAATAAAACCAGAACAAAACAAACAAACAAACAAAAAACCAACCTAAAGCAAACAAAAAACACAAACCCCAAACCACAAAACCAAACCAAATAAAACCTGTTCCAAGGAAAAATAATAATATAAATCTCTCTGTAAAATCCATTAACAGCTCTTGTTCTTATACAGAAGTTTCTTAGGTAGTAGGATGATTAGAACAAGCATAATACTAAAGAAATTGTCAAAGAGTGAGAAAACCCCCAAACTTAATCCCTTTGTCTGCAAGTGGTTTCATCTAGTCTTCCTTTGAAACCATTTTTTGACATTCTGATCTTAGGCTTGGATGGCACATCGTGGAAAGTAGCTGACTGGTTTGTCAGATGCTGAGATGGGAAGTCCAATAATCAAATTAAAAATTGATACTTGCAACAAATGAAACCTCACACATGGTAACAGTACAAAGCATTTTGCTGAATGAAATAAAAGCCTAGAAAAAATCTCTGAGGCTTAAGTTAATGCTCCTCACCCGATCTAAGCCTATACATTAGATGTTCAGACACCTGAACATTGAATAGTTAGGCTAGGCCCCCTTGCTTCTGGGCTTCTTAAAGCAACCAGTGTGGATTAGATTTTCTAGACTGTCAGTCATTCTTACTGCTTTCTTTACCTTTTTACCTCTTTCTCAAATGAAAATTACATGCTGGAGTCAGTATTTCTGATATTTAACTAGAATAGGGCAAAAATTGTACTGGATTCCTCTGTTTTTACTTCTTAGGACTGTCTTAGTTTTGTAAGACTTCATATGTAGTTGGTTTCTCTACCCTGCCAACTATGGCTTTTTTCAATGTCCTGTTTTTTTGGTGTTGTTCATTTATTTATTTATTTTAAAGAAAAAAAGACTTCCACATCCTGAAAATGTGAACTTTTTGTTCACCCAAATGTGTGACCTTTCACTTAACAGAAAAGCACTTAATGCTGTTTGAGTGATCCCATCTGATTGTACAATACAGATCAGTTGCTAGAATTTTTCATTGTTATTTAACATGCCACAGCTGCTCAGATTATCTGCAGACTTCACCAGCAAGAGCTTTTTATTTATTTCCCGAAAACTAGTAAAGATGGGCCTGGGTCAAGGATAGTCCTGTTGTAGCTTCTTTTGGGATTTAAATTACCAGATGATTTATTTTCCATCTACAATTACTTTTTTTCTGATCTCTCACTTGTTAAGTATTTAATGAATTTACTTTGTATAGTGCGCAATGGCAAATATTTAAGAGACATCTATTTTGAAAATGCAATAATGTTGGTCAAACAAGATTGAAATCTCATCAGACAGTTGATTCACATTTGTGCAACATGACCTTTTTTAAATAAAGCCATGCTACCTCTCATTAGTTAGCCTACTACCTTTTACCTCTTTCCTAATTGCATCTCTATCTATCCTGTTCATGACTAAGCTTGCAGTCAGTCATCCTAAATGACTTTTGCAGTGATTTTTGGAAATTACTTAGTATTTTTCTTTTTTTCCTTTTTCCTTTTTCTTTTTGGTTTGTTTTTTTTTTTTTGATAGATATTAAGGACAAAAACATAAATAAATCACACATTAAGGCTAGCCTTTTAAGCCTTTAGAAAACAGGATATGGAAAAGGTTACCTTCTTAGTGCAGTCTTTTCTATTCCTGCTTTTCTTTATATGTCTTACCTTTAAGTGTGGTAAAATATAATGTATGTCATAAAGTATACAGTATGTCTGAGATAATGTTACTGGAGGAAATATTATTTCCTGACTCTCAAGTGCTTGATATTGTCAGTTTCCCAACACATTTTCTTTATGTATTCAATTGCACTTTCATTTGTTCATTTCATTTGTATCTGTGAGCACCCAGAAATACTTGGTTGGACATAAACAGCAGGGGGTGCCCACTTAAGCAAAGAGTCAGGAAGTTACTTTGATTTCTGGAGGTACAAATTCCAAATTGGTTTTATTTATATGTTTTACCATCTCAGAAATACCTTCTCTTCAGCGGCTCATGGTTTCATGCTAAGTAAAGGTGACCCAGCCTTTTTTTTGTGCTGCCTTCTATCTGCTGAATGCCATTCAAAATTATGATGTAAAAATATTAATTTTCAATTTCAGCAGATCTATAGAGCTTCAGAAGCAGTTACGTAGGTAGGTAGGTAGGTAGGTACAAATGACTGTATTTTGAAACAGTAAAAAAAAAAAAAACAAGGCTTGGATAATCCATAGTGATTTCAGTGGTGGGGCCAAGAGCACTTGACCAGCTTTGGGGGTATTTCATTACTCTCTTCAGCTACCAAAACAGAGAAAAGGAACTCAGATTCTTCTTGTGGTTGCATAGCTAAAAGAAGAGATGCAAAGGACAAATGCTGCATGGACTTTCTTACTGGGTAAAATGAAAAACCTTTTCCAAGGACTGTGGTGAAAAAGACACATCTTTACAAGTACTCACAACCCAGCTGGACAGTACCGTATCTACTTGCTCTGCCTTTGAAATGTTTTTAGTAGGATGCTGGAACAGATGACCCAGAAGGGCCATTTTTAATCTGTGTTATTCCATGGTTCTAGGGCTGTTCATAACCCAGTGGAGATCTGAATGACTTGGAATATCTGTCTGTTCTGGGATAGACCACACACAGGCCATAAATTATATTTAAATTCAGAATTTGAGTGCAGAGTAGGTAATGAGAAGGCCTGATGCTGGATCTTTTGAAAAATCAGGAGGCTTACTCTTTCTGAGAAAAGCCTCTTATGTCACTACCCTCAGTTTCTTCTTCCTGCTTATGAACCTCAACTTGTCATTTGCTTTATATTATGCTTCAGTTCTGCACAAACTTTTCTCTCAAATACTTACCATAGATGAATCACCTCTTCAATGTCTCTAGGACTACTCATATGAGTAAAATTTTTAGGACATGATTGAGTTTTTTTCAGAATTCCTGCTGGCCTAAATCCAAAATGCCTTTACATCAGCAATTACATTTTCATTTGTATCCATACCTTGCCAAGTAAATGGAACCCTCATCCTGACTGTGATATTTCACTGCATATGCAAAATAAATGATAAGCATTAATACTAATGATCCTTTTGTCTCATACACTTAGATTTTACATCCACTACAGAGCCACCTCACTTAATTTTCAAGATGACAACAATGTTGGCACTTGATTTACTTTTAACAGAATTTGATAATGCTCAATTAGCCTTCTGCTCTGATTAATTTCTGTTGCTCATCAGTATTGCCCTCTAATTTACCATGAGTGCTTAAGAAAAAGTAATAAGGAGTAGGCATACCCTAAGAGCTCTTTGTCATTCTGCAGCCCCTAGATCACTTGAATCTAAAGGAAAAGGAACCTGTGGATCTCGCTCTCTTCCACCATGCACATTTGGTAGCTATCACAAACAAGACAACCAAATTAAATGCACACATATTAACAACAGCTTTGGAAACCATCATGGGAGATGGGATCAGTCAGCATGATGGAGCTGCTTAAAATTATTCATTAGGTAAAACCAGTCCTTCTAAATTTATGTTAGTCCCACAGGCAACTGGGAGAGGTAAGTACTCACAAAGTCTTCTGAAGGAGCTCCTGACCAGATCCTTATGTGCCTGAACTAAACAGACAGGCTTTGCCCTGAGTCTTTAAAGGCTCCCTCCTTCCACACCAAGAAGTAAGTAATCCCAGACCAAGGTGGAAATCACAATAAACATTGAGCCACACTGTTTCTGGTCATCATCAGAACTACTAATTTTCCAGCTGCTTCAAACACCCTCTTTCTCAGTAGTTATCTCAAAAGTCAGAACAGCACTCTCTTGCTCTGATTGCTTTTTCCTTGCATATTTAACGCTACTGTAAAACCTACCATTTTTATTTCATTTTCCCTCCAAAATACATGAATAGGTCCATCTGCCCAATTCTATATATATATAATTCTAAACCAAGTTCTGAGTGCAAGGATTTTTGCTTTAGTTTTTTTTCCTTAATAAACAGCAATGAGGTAAGAAACAGATTGGCTTAAATGCCAGAATTAAGACAGTCATGTAGAAGTTAGAAATAATCTCCTTGATCAATAAACACAGTAAATTAAGTTTCATATATCTCAGACTTTATTAGTATAAATTGAATTCTAGTGCAACCTGTTTAACAAATAAAACAGTAGCATGGGGAAGTATTAGAAAAAGAAAAGAAGAAATTTTACCAATGTTAATATAGATTTTAATCTATTTTCTTCACTCTAATAAAATATAAGGTATCAAATTGCTGCTTTTATTTACCTATTTTGATAGCTTTAATGTTATTTCTCTTCCTTTTAAACATTAGTACACTTCTGAAATTAGTGCTTAATAGAAACATAAACATTTTTATTTGAACATTAGCTTCTGAAATATTTATTATTTACCTGCTGGCTAAGTTTAGTTCTTTTTATACTGATAGAATCTGAAAAATTTTGTTCCTTATAAGTAATGTATATTTATTATTAATAATTAAGACCCAATTTGCCTCTTACTTTTCTTCCTAATGAAGAAAAAATATTTTCATTTATGATAGTATTTTTAAAAGTTATTTTAAGTAACATTTATTGCATTTTGATAAATATTTTTTCATCAAAAAGGCAGCTCAGACAGGTATTTATGCTGTCTGCCTTCACAGTCTGGCCCATTAGAGTGCAATTTGTGATTGTTCAAGCACCAAAATAGATAACTTCACGCCAACAGAGAAAAATCATGGTTATCTATACAATCAGAAAATGCTGTCTGCTGTTGCTTAACCAGGTTTTCCTCCTCGTATGATGGTGGTTGTAATCTGCCTCCTGAAAGACACCTACTAAGCCCATACTTTCTCTTGTGTATTTAAACATAGATCAAGATCAATGTCTGCAGACCTCTTGCCATCTGCCTGGGAATAAATCTCTGCATTTCTTGAAGAACTCTCATTAAAATGCAAGAGAAGCTCTAGGCACTAGAAGTGGAATTCCTCTGCGTTCAAGTGAATAAAAAGCCAAATTTCTTTAACAATGAGATTATTATATCATTGGAGCAAGTTACAAAGGATGTGGTAGATTTTCAGCTTTCAGTGAAGTCTGATTGTTTCCTAAAAGTGCATGACATACTTCAAGAAGATCATGGAATCACGGAATGGTTTGGATTGGAAAGGATCTTTAAAGATTATCTAGTTCCAACCCTCCTGCCACTCTCAGCAACATCTTTCACTAAATAAGGTTTGTAAAAACTCCATCCAATCTGACCTTGAATGCTTCCAAAGATGAGGCAAACACACATTATCTGGGCAACCTGTTCCAGTGTCTCATCACCCTCAGAGTAAAAAGTTTCTTCCTTATATAGAATCTAAATATACCCTCTGTCATTTTAAAGCCCTTACCCTTTGTCTTATCACTGCAAATGCTAGTAAAAAGTCTCTCTTAAGACTCTCTGCAGACCACGCTACCACAAGACTTGACCTCTCCTTTAAGTTTCTCTGAGTTGGTGGGCAACAGCTCCAGTAACATATCTCCTCTGGTTGGGCTTTCTGTCACCTGGATTAGGAAGGTATCTTCAATGCACTCCAAGAGTCTCCTAGACTGCTTGCAGCTTGCTACAGCACTTTTCTAGCATGTGTCAGATATTAGACAGTGCAAATTCATGGCGTTAAATTCTGCAGTGTGTCACATAAGAGTTAAAGAAGTTGTACACATTGTTCCCACCTAAACCCAAAAATACGAGAACCACTTAACCATATTCTCAGCTATTCCAGTTTAGTACCTGATATTGAAATTACAGTAACACTAATTATATTTAAACAAGATGGCAAAGATCAGGAGAAGAGAGCTATATTCAAGAGACGTTCAACTGCCTCTGTAAAAACAGTCAAAAAAAATTACTTGTATAGTCAAGGGCTCTCCTAGAACTGAGGGAATAGATCATCTTTCAGAGACCTTAGTAATAACCACCATGAGTCCAGAAAGTCTTAATATGTCTGTGACAACATCAGCTCCAGTGTGAATTAGGTTATTAGCCTCCTTCTTTTGTTTCATTACCAACAGTTTACAAAGCCTGCGTCTTTTAAGATGGTTGATTAAAAAGTGTTTTTAACAAACATTCTGCCATTGAATCATAACAAACTGAACTGTGTTTGCCTTCTGGCACATTTTGTTATGAAAAATTATAGAATTCATCACTTCAGTGAATTACACCTGAATTACAGTGCTGAATTACACTACCTGAATGACAAGCTGTGTGGCAGAAAAGGATCTGAGGGTACTGGTGGACACCTGGCTGACCATGAGCCAGCATTGTGCCCAGGTGGCCAAGAAGGCCAACGGCATCCTGGGCTGGATCAAAACCAGTATGTCCAGCAGGAGCAGGACAGTGATTGTGAACCTGGACTCAGCACTGGGGAGGCTGCAGCCTGAGCACTGGGTTCAGCTTTGGGTGCCATAGGATAATGAAAGACATTTAGGTGCTGGAGCAAGTTCAGAGAAGGGCAATGAAGCCAGAAAAGGGTCTGGGAAAAATGTCTGATGAGAAGTGCATGAGGGAGCTGGGGTTGTTTAGCCTGAAGAAGAGGAGGCTGAGAGGAGACCTTACTGCTCTCTACAGCTCCCTGAAGGGAGGATGTAGTGAGGTGGGGGTTGGCCTCTTCTCCCAGGTGACCAGTGAGAGGACAAGAGGAAATGGGCTTAAATGACTCCAGGGGAGGTTTAGGTTGGATATTAAGAAAAAATTCTTTACTCAGAGAGTGCTGAGGCCTTAGAGCAGGCTGCCCAGGAAGGAAGTGGAATCACTGCCCCTGGAGGGGTTCAAAAAATGTCTTGATGTGGCACTTCAGGACACGGTTTAGCAGTTATTATAATGTTTAGTAGACGGTTGGACTTGATGATCTTGAAGGTCATTTCCAACTAAATCAGACACATTGAGTGCTGAGGTGTTTAACTCACTAAAATATAAACATTTCGGCAAGATATAAGCTAATACTGAAATAGCATAATCATTATCTTATAAGGCTACCCAAAATGTTGCCAGGGAATGTTCTTGCCCCTAAAGGAAGAGCAGTATTTGCATGCATATCCCTTGTCAAAAATGTATAGTCTCTTGAGAGAGAAACTGGTCTCTGAATGAGTAATAATGACTCAAAAATAAACTTTTTCTGTGTCTTTAAGCATTTAGGCTAATAACTATCAGTATTCCAATGTAAAATTTACCACTTTGAAAATCAGTTTAAAAAGAAGCTTCTGATGTGGCCATGTAAATTTGATTTTTAGGTTTTTTTGTTGCTTTCTTTTTCCTTTTAAATTCTTCTTCCTTCTGGATTCTGGAGGAAAACCATTGCCTTCTAGAAAGTGCTGCAAAGGTTAATACTGTATTCAGCTCAAATTAGCCAAAAAGCATAGTAATATTTGACACATACAAAGATATAGGAGCACATTAAATAAATGCAAAGAACTGGCAGCTGAAAGGCAACAGTTGCATAATATTACCAGAGTAATGAGAAGTGTGCTACATATTAATAAATATGTGACCTTTTTATCTTGATTATTTAAAAATCATGTTATTTTAAAAATGAATAAACAAATGCCTTGTTTGTCCTTACGTAAAACCATAGTTTCACTTGATGGACTAAGGAGAGTGATTTCTGTATCGGTAAAGTGGAATACAGATCATTGTATCATTTATCACACTAATATGTTTCTCTCATTATTTTAGAAAACCACACATGAGGACAATCATCCTTTAAGCTAAAGCTTAAAGAACAAGGGTATGCAAGTGTATTCATTTATACATGATGAAATTTTAAATTCCTAAAAGACAAATATAATTAAAATTAAAGAAGAAATAAAAGGGAAAAGAAAAGCCATACAAGTAAGATTGCATTTAAGATTGCTATATACTTTAATGAGACACAGTTTCTTATTTAAAGTTGTAAAGATTTGTTTAATGTTTTATTATCCCTATCATTAGTAACCATAACTGCAAATTCAGAAGATTTGTATTAAAAAATACCAACAAAACAGGCAGTATTTGAAATCATGCAATAAATAAATAAATAAATAAAGTGCTCTATAACCTCTCCATTTCACTTTTGTTCTATTATTAATTATTAATTATTTACACTCAAGCCTCTGGGCCAATTCAATACAAGTAATTTATATTATAAAATAAGTGCTGACGGTCCGTTAACCTAATATGACCTAAATGACTCAGCTTATTATGAAATAATTTATCACTTTTCCAGCATGAGCTGAATTGTCCAGGGACTCAAAGCTCAAACCTTTGAGTTGTGCTGTGTCTTGCATTGATGAAACCCTGAGCTGCCAGGGAGTCCCATGCAGGAAGTGGTGGTGTGTCAGACACGGTGCAGAGGACACCATCGAGGGGCTTGGTCCCTTGGTGTCCCCCCCATACTCCAGAGGTGCAAGGAGAGCAGCGTTGCTCAGGTGGGGAGAGCTAACTACCAACAGCGTTGAGCACTGTAGCCTGATGAGTTACATGGAGACCTTTCCTAATAAATCTTGCATTCTGCTTATCAAGGAGACTAGAAATCCTAGCCAAATGCATCAGTAACATGCCATAGGTTTCCTTGCTTGCCAGTCTTCTATTTGACAAACTAAGAGATGAAACCATCTCTTCTCAGCTGCACATTTCTCTTACAATAACTGCCCTGTAAAACATCAGAATTGCTGTTTTTCATAAAGGATATAATTTATACAGCTACAATGGCAAAGACAACAGGCAGAAGTGCAGTATATCATTTACTTTCCAGAGTCTTAAAGAGCTATTACAACTAATCTGAACAAATGGATCTCTTTCCTCCAAGATGTATGGTTAGTTGAATGGGAGAAGGAGGAATGGACTCTTTTTCCTCATACCAATTATTTGGCAAAATGACTCTTTTTCCTGCAGACCAGTGATCAGATATCGTAACACAAAGTAAAACTGTGACTGAAGAACAGAGGTCTCAGGAAACATCATGCTGTGATAAAGCAAAGAACATGTGGGATGTGTAACAGTGAGGGATAAATAGTCCACGTGTAAATTATGCTGACATTCTGCTTCCTACCTCCCCTGCTTTATTATTATTTCTATAGCTATTGCTACCATTTGCATTCCTGTAGCTCCTATTAGCTCCAGCTAAAACCAAGCTCCGTTGACACTCTTCAGACCCAGCTACTATCCTGTAACACTTTCAACTGTATAAAGAAGATAAAGCATGTGATAAAGGACACATTATTATTCCTGGTCGATAAATCGATGGGCAAAGTTCTGAAAAATCAAGTGACTTGCTGAAGTGTCCAAAGGAAGTCTGTGGTAGAGACAGCAGGTCACCACAGCTGTCTCGTGTTGCACTTCTGTGGGCTGAAGTCCAGGATCATTTTTTGCCTGTTTTTGGCACTTTTACCATCTACTCTCAAGCACAAAAGCTCGCTTATAGGGGAAATTACTATCATGCAGAGAAATGATATAGTGTAAAGCCTGAGTACGGTATAAAAAAATACCCCTTTCTTTTTAAAAAATCCAATAAGAAAAGCATCAGGGTTTAGAATTGAGCTGTTCCCAGATTCTTGAAATTCATGGAGGACTAGAAAAGAAAATATGAAAATTCTACAACAGTCTGAAGTAGGTATTTTCAACAATTCAGAGCACTTTATAGAAGATTACTATGCTGATTTTTTCTCTGTTGGTAGTGGCATAAGCATCAAACTTCATCATTTCACTGCTAACGAAACTAGCAAAACTTACCTAAGAGATGTGCACTACACAAGGAGAAACCTAACGGAGCTATTATCATAAAGGACACCTTTCCTGACTGAAATTATCACCTAGCTAATCTACCATCGTAAATCATGGCATATTACTATTTCTTGGTCTTCATGAGAGGTCATCTTCAAGTAACTGGCACTACATCATATGGTGGTCTCTGGTTTTCTTTTGAACAAGTAAGCACATGCTAACATTTATCTTTTATTTATATCTTGAGCTTAGCTCCTGTATTTGAGTTCATTCTGTTCTGGATGTATTCAAATGATAGACAATGCATCATTCTTACACTGATCCATTCATGACTATTGTGTTAAGAAAGTATTGTGTACTCTGAATAGGTTAATTGGTCGGTAGCTTAATCTAAGTGGAAGAGTGTTGAAGACAATGAGTATTTTTTTTAACCAGTGGCATTATACATTGAACTATTTCATTCATTTGTGTATGCATTTTGCTCTTTCTTTTTCATTTCAGAATGCTATTGTATTTTGCTTTTATTTGCATGGGCTTCTGTAAGAATGCTGCTATTAACTTATTAGACTGGAAATAGGTTGGACTGCTCGCTAAATGCTGCGTGTTTTCTTTCCATGGAATTCTCTGCATGCAATTTAGAATTCTGTTTCTAATAAGATTATTAAGGAAATAATGAAAACCGGTAGGATTGTTCTTCCAGTAAGTTTCCTTGGTGATTAATGAACTAAATAATAATGTTTCTCTCTATGGTCAAATTCTGCCTCCAGCTGTACCAGTAAGCAGCAAGAAGTAACTCCCTTGATGCCAATCAAGCTATTCTAGATTCACTATGGTAGATTTAGTTACCGTGGTATAAATGATCAGAGAATTTGACTTCACATGTGTCAATACTTTAGGGCTTGTTTGTGGTTTGTGGGTCCTTTGAAAAAATGGTATACTGTACAGTCTTAATAATTACACAGCCAAGAATCTTCCTAACAGGAGCAAGGAAGTCTCACTTTAACCATAAAACATAAAAAGAGAAGAGCAACCCAAGAGAGACTGACTGTGGGGCAGGCTTACACACGTGAGGAATGATGAGCGATAATGGTTTTAATCCACCATCCTCACTCTGGCTGCAGGATTCCTTTCAGATCAATGCATGTACATACCAGGCAATGTTTTCCAACATAAAGCCTTACAGTCTATACAAGGGCTGGATGTAGCATCGACTGGGCAAGGAGGGAAAAAAAATTTAAATTGTATTCCATTCCTCTGTAAAACTTGGTAAAGCAGAGTATTTGTCGTCACTGGATGTAAAGAGCAGATCTAGAACAAGTTCTGGGTGGCATGTTCAACAAATTAATTCTTCCTTAGCTGGATCAAAGAATTAGATTTAGATAAACGTGTGCCATCTACCTGAAGTTCAGATTATCTATCAGGTAAATCTGACTAAATTCCTTCATTTCCCCAAGAAAGCTTGATGAGGAATAAGCCATGATCCATTTGCCCATTGCTTAGGGCCTGTCAGCTTGGAGAGTGTGTTGGTAGTAGGATAGGTGTGTAAGATAGTAGGTATCTTCTACTGTCCCAGAAAGACGAGTGATATCAAGTGAACAGACTGAAGTCCTATAGAAGGAATGGTCCTCCAAGACCCCACAAAGCATTTTTCAATGTAGAAGATAAACAACTTGAAGATATTTCCCCATTGTTTTCTTTTAGAGGTAGATAGAAGCAAACAAAAAGTATCAAACTTAACGGTCTCTTTAACCTCCTTCCTTCTTTCCATTGCAATTTTGCTTCAGAGATCCAGAGGGGTGTTTATTTTTCTTTCTTAAGGACAGAAAGTATAGAGGCTACCTCTTCTCTCTAACTCCAGCATAGTTTTAGACAACCAGCAGTGGAAGATCAAATTGTAAAAGCCTTTCTATAAGATGTTGGATTTATTTTCTACACCTATCTTTTGTAGCCATTTGTGAAGACTGAGGATTGACAGCATGCATTTCTTTCTCTTAAGTATACACTCTCAGTCAAGGACATGATTAGCACATTTTTTTTCCAATAAAATGGTCTGTAATTAGCTTTTAATAATCGGTGTGGTTTTTCTATATCAGCATGTGATTTAGACACTTGAGGTATTTTAAAAGCCCTATTCAAGAGTTCAGTACCACCTATTACATTTGGGGCGAATAAAGCTTTTAGAATAATGTTTGGAAAAGCAGCACCCTGTAAATATAAGGTGGTGTTGCACCATATGGAGACTGGCTCTATGACATATGGTTTGAATTAACAAGTTTAAAACTGTTAGGATCAGTTTTTCTTTCACTGAAGGAAAAAAAAAAATAAAACCACAAGATACGTACAGTTAAATAAGCTTCAGTAGCGGATACAGACCCAGCTTGTGCCAACATGTGCTAATTCAGTTAAAATACTACTTAGACTATACTAGTCAGTTTTGGGGTTTTCTTTAAACAAACAGTATTGCCAGCTGCAAATGTGTTTTACTGCTGTTAGTACAAGGACCATCGTCACCACCACCATCCTTATGATTGTGGTCCTCATTAAAATAAATGATTGGCCCTGGTTTTGTATTAAAGCTATTTGAAAAGACAAGTCTGAGTGACAGATGAAAACAAAGGATGGAAGTAGACCTGCTGATCTCACCTAATTGAATCTTCGTTGGCTGAATTGATCTGAAAAAAGTTCAAAGATCTGGGATCCATATTACACAAACATTGTTTCATTTAATCAAAACTGTCTTTGAAGTGCCATGCTTGCAGACCACCTGTAGCTTTGAAATCTGAAGTCGTAGGAAAGCTTCTCTGATGGCCCATGGTTATGATATGCCAGAGAAAAATAAAAACAGAAGAGGGACAAGTCCATGAAAAGGTATTTTGTAACAAGATTTCTTTTAAGCACCTTTTTACCCATGTTTATGCTATCACTTGCAGCAGCAAGCAAAGCACTCAGTGTAAGGGAGTGCTTTTTTTTTTCATGTTCTTTCCGTCTTATTTCACAACTTTAACCATTGTGGCATTTAAACACAGTTTCACGGACAAAGCAACCATGAGGTTATTCTTAGCCTCAAATAAATGTAGCAATACTGTGAGAAGTTCCTTTCTTAGGTCTCATCTTGCATCTGAGAAAGTGCATCTCTGTACTGAAACAAGGAACAACCACAGCATAATATAAACTAGCGGCAACAGAATAAGGAAAAGAAAAAGAATCAACATGAAACGTTCAAGTCCAGAATCTCCTTCAGGCATGCAGGTTATTGGCACAAAGGAGCTACAATATAGCATGGATGGATGCTATCTCATTAGCTGTGAAAAGGTAACATATCAGACCTTCATGTCCAGTGAGTCAGACTGGATGATCATTCTCCAATCCTATTTTTCTAGGAGTTTCTATCTGGAAAACAAACATAGAGGGGACTTGACTGGCATGCTCTGATTTTCAGCAGTCATCAAGCATTATGTCTTCCCCTTGGAACTGTAACAACACAGTTTAATTTAGAGAAGCTCAGAAGTTGCTAAGGACTGGCAAAACACAGCACAGGATCACTGAATTACAAGTGGTGCATTTATAGCCTGCTATCTATAACTCAACCTGTGTTGGAAGAAGCTGGGAACCTGGGCCAACTTTTCTTCTCAATGATTCAAATCTAAGAGAGGAAAAAAATTAACCATCCTGAAACTAATGTTAGAAGAGATTAAGTTTTCTCAACTTCAGTTTACAGCTAATTTCTCATATTGGAACTGTGGGAATACAATCCTGTAGGTCTACCTGGAAATTGATAATTAGTTTCTATATTTTTCAGATAATTCCTAATGACATCCAGATTTCCCTCACTTCATAATCAATTTCTCAGTTCCACACATCCGTTACCAAAATCCCGTGTGCCAGTTAGAAAACAGAGATCTTCTAAATCTGGTTAGGTTGTTTAGCTACACACTATTATTAAAATTAATCTTCTGGTTTAGAATATCCTACTGGCTACACCCTAATATAATATTGCAGCTCTGCACTGCCTAGGAAAAAAGGGATAAAAGCCCAGTCTGTGTGAGGGATTCACAGCACATGGATTCCTGGAATTATCAGAACAAACAAGGGTCTGTGTTCTTCTTGCTATCCAAGTTATATATTTATTGCAAAGTAAACAGTCACTTCTCTTTTTTGTATGTAACTTCAGTCTCTCTCTCTCTATGGAACTTCTCAAAACAGGGTACAAAGGGCAGGATTTTTTTTTTTTTTTATAGTAAAGTGATCAAATTATAATTCTTTTATTTAATCAAAGAGAATGAAAACATGCTACTCTTTGGATGCTGCTTTAGGGATAATGCATGACACAAGGCTGTGTGAATGTAAAATGTTGAGAAACATCAGGGAACAACTCATACCTATGCCAACCATATTGGGAACAGCATGTAGTCCACTGATTGTCTATCACAGCACAGTTAGCAATTTCCAAATAAGCCATGGACACTTTATCTCATTCTACGAAATACAGTATAATACCACAGAAGAGACTGAGGTCTAGAAGGTAGAGCATATATGCACATAATTACACACATATTTTAAAAAGGCAATGTCAAACCCCAGAAATGTTAAAATTATTACTTATTATTTCATAAGACCATTGGGATCTTTGTCTTACATATTTTGCTGCCAATTGTACTATAAAGCCCAGTATTTAAAATAAAGCAAGCATAAGTTTTACATGCAAACACGTATTGGATAACTGGAATGTGGTGACTCAAGCAAATCAAGTTTTGTCTTGTGCATCTACCTAAGGTACATGTGGTTTTGACATTTCATAAGAAATGTGGCCCTTAATCCCCTGGGCTACCATGTACACAAGATATGCCTGCATATGGCTTTTATATATTTGTGTCCTGCATGTCACAGTCAACATGTGTATTTTGGATCTGTCAAGCAATGCTAAAAAGATCATGAACAACAGATTTATTAAATATATAGGCATAATAGCTGCATCTATGTGAGTCTTTCTGTGTAAATGCCTAGATAGACAGATAGATGGGTAATTTGGGCAAATTAAATCCTCTTCCCTTGCTGATAACACATCTGCCAGCAAGTGTGCTGTGTGACAGACATTTGCCCTTCTCTACATCAATACCTGATATTTAGGCAGAAAAGAGGCAACATCATATTAGCATATCTATTTCCCTCTCTTTCCTCTACAGGTGCTAAATAATTAGTAGTGGTTGAATTATTCATTGCAAATAATATTCATTGTGAATTTATCCTTTTTTTTTTCTTTTTTCTTTTCTTTTTTTTTTTTAATATTGCTTTCAATCATTCAAGAGGCAATCGTTATTCCTGCAAATATATTTGTTACTCATAAGTATTCAACAAATACTTGGACAAAGATATTCTGTCCTAGAAAAACGCTGATTTATAAATCAGTTTCTTCAGACAATTATAATGTATGACTGGCCATCAAAAGCAGATGCTGTGGTTTCTCTGTTCTTTTTGGTAGACTTTAAATTTAAAAAGAAAAGAATGAAAGAAAGAAAAAAAGGCAAGTGAAAAGTGTTAACTAGCAAATAATCCACACCTGGAGTAAGCTTCCTGGCTCATAACCATTTATGAGACTTTTGAGATTAGCAAAGAGAAATTACAGGGCAGAAAGAAATTTGTGAATACATTAGTGAATCTATTCATCAGTTTACACTGCCACTGTGTAATAGTTTCAAGTCTAACCAAAGGTATTTGGACAATAGGAGTTAAGGTGTGACTGTCTCTGTATTTGCAGTAACCGAGTCCCAATCTGCAATGCAGCTGTATCAGAAGCATTAAATATAATGATAATCAAACATAATAGCATAGGCAAAGTTTCATAGCAGACCTGATTACAGCTAACTGGGATAAGGATGGCTACTTAAAAATGCACATTCTCCCCAGCATTCTGGATCAGTGTTTCCTATTCAACTTCAAAGTTGAGAATTAAGAGTAACTTCAGAAGCAGCATAAGTTTTCCATCAGTATACTCATATACAGATATACACGTCACCTATCATTTTAAGCTAGACAGATCTCACAAAATCTGAGCTGAGGGAAACTTTAGCAAAATAAGAGAAATGAAAATGTGCTTAGAAGACAACTTGAGAATGGAGGTTACTGTTAGCCCACTTACAAGTGAAGTATCCCTAAAGCCTTTATTAAAAAGAAAGACATAAATCAAGGGCTGTATACCAAGGAAGACCATGTACAATTTCTTCTAATCAAAAAAAAAAAAAAAAAAGAAGGAAAAAAAAGTAAGAAGTGGATCTTAAAATATCTGCCAGTCACTCAGCACTATATTCATCCAGCACAGGAGGACAAATTATAACGAAGTCTATTGCATTCCATCTTCTTCTGTCCTTATGCATTTTTTAAAGGCTTCACACTCTCCCTTACATATGAAAAGAGGAAAATTCTGCTGATTTTTTGTCACTATGGATGAGAAGAAATTCTGCTCAGTTATGGACATCCTGCAGGTTAACCCCTGCCGAGTCTATTTGCTGAGTCTTGAGAAGGTTACTGGAGCAGAAATATCACCTAGTTTTCCATACAGAGTGACTACATGGCTTGAAAAAGTTAACATTTCAAGATTACACAAGATTGAGTTCTATGTGCAACCTTCCAACTATGTAAATTCCTCGCATTTTATAAAATGGAATATAATCAGGTGGTCTAATGTCAGCCAGCATCCAAAGATAATTGCTTTTCTGGAAGAAAAAAATAATAATTTTCCAATATTCAGCACAATGTTCTTTATAATTTTCAGCTAGACCAGTTATATGCTGAGGCCCTGCGTTTTTTAATCTGTATTGGAAACATTGCTAAATTACTTTTTCTTTAAAGCAACCTTAGCTTTTAGTGAGTGCTTTGGTCTTTCTGTGGTGAAGAACAATAGGGCAACAGAAACACCACAGATCCTTTGAGCCCACAAGCTATTATTTGCCATATCGAGATACATGTCATTACCCTGAAACACAAATAAGGAATTAATCTCACATCTCTTTCCAGCTGCAATGGGTATTGATACAAAAATCCCCATGGCTGATCAAATGGGTTCTGATAAACAAAAATGTCTGGACATCAAAATACAAATGTGATACTTGAGTTATCTCCTTCAAGTCAATGCCAGGTGCAAGATGACAGCAACTGATGATAACGATCCACATAATTTCAACAACTAGGACATCAGAGAGAATGCAACTGGCCTGAAGACAGCACTGGACAATTCTTCCTGTGAGATTCCTTTAGATGGGAGAGGAGGCTTCCTTTGTTAGGAAGAAAGTAAAACGAGGCAATACGTTCACATTCAGCACTGCTCATGGCCACTTGTTTGTCTTAGCACAAATCTTTCACTGTCACTTAAGTCACTAGCTACTTGTTGCTATTGTGCTTCACCCTTAATGTGTGTACAGATGAGCTTGTGTTATTGCTCCTTTTTTAAGGAAACGTGTGAATAGTCAGGCTGCAGTATTGCACTGTATTTAACTTGATCTAACTTTGGCTAGTGCCAGAATGGTCTGTCCTGCTCCTCTCACCACCTTCCTCTCTTTTCCACATGCTGATGATGAACGTGGGCTGGATCATCCAGTCTTATGAGTAATGTTTCTACAGATTAAGGGAATGAGAATCTAAATCAAGGGAGGCTGTGAAGATTGAGCCTGCCATTTCAGCAACATCTGCACTATCTAAGAGACTAGGTGATACTGCACCTTTAGGTTTTGGGTGCTTATTGATGTCCCAGTAGACTGCAAGGCATACCAAGAGAAATGCCTTTATTCACTCCAGAAACTCGCTTCCAGGAGCTCAGATTTCATAACATCCATCTCACTCCTAATGTAGGGATCTAATTGTGCAATGTGTGACTGCATTTCAAACAGAAATTAAGGAACCAGATGTAATTAACTGTGGGCCCGTTGAGGCCTTAAGACAGGAGTTGGTAGAAGCAGGTTTAGATCAGAAGCACACACTGGCAGCAGCATGACATTGACTAATTAAAACCTCACTTTGTGGCACTTCCATAGGCTTCGTCCTGACACACTGCGTGCTGTCAGGCCTATGGAGCTGAACCTGAAGAGCCTGTGCCTCTGGTTCAAGACAACTTGGTGGTGTTTCTCCTAAAGTAAGGAGCAGCAATGCTGGCTCCAGCTGTGCTTAAGCTGTATTAAGCTTAAAGGCTGTCCAGCTTGTAATTGGAGCTCATTCCTATGTATTCAACATAGGTTTTTTTTTCTTTCCAGTACTTTGATCTCACCAGGCCCCATCAAATGTTCAGCCTCAGATGGAGCATTTTGCCACTAGTGTCAGAACCCTGAAATACTTTTTTTTTTTTTTAAATTTCTGCCTGAAAAGATTGTTTTACTTTGGACTAGTTAACTACTGAGAAGCTGGAGACAAGACTTATGTTAATTGCACGAAGGCAGGTTTTTAAATAAAATTTCAGTTGTTCCGATGCCAGAATTATTTTTTAATCTGTCCCTTGCAATTGTTTTACAGAATGAAGCTGTATGTAGTCTTGTTCTTATTTGCATACGTTCAGCAATATTACATTTTTCTGACTGTTGTACTCAGCGCTGTCCTCTATGAGGGGACTCAAATGCTGATACTCCTGTAATGATGTCATTTATATTAGCCAGGGCTCTGAGCTTAACTTATCCCAGGGAATGCCATCTGGGAAGCAGAGACAAAATTCTATGGAGCAATAGAGCAATTTACCCTCCTTATAAATTTACTGTGCATTTCTAATTTGTATATGTATTTTTAAGTGCTTTTCCTTTTCTGTCAGAAAATGGCAAAAATAAAATATACTTTTCATGTGAGGGATTTCATATTGTGTTTCTCTGTGCCCCTGGGCATTTTATCAAGTTATATTCCTTCTCTGTATTGTCCTAATGAGCAAGCTCCTATTCTCTATAAGCAAAATACAACAACAACAAAATGTTTGTTTCTAGCATTAGCTTTAAATATTCACCACTGGAAATAGCCATTGTCTACCAAACCTGATAGTTGAGGTTTAATCTAAAGTGCTTTGTATTAGTAATCGTGATGGTATCTTTGCTGCTATTCTGAAACACAGGCATCCTAACAGCTATTAAACTTTGCTGTATTTGCTTTGAAGTTATTGTTCACAAGCACATATCCACATTGTCTGCACTATATTAACGAGCAGCCAATTCATTGTAATGGAAGATCGTCTAAATCCACTACATTGTACAGAGGGATTAGAGTGAGCTTCCTTGCTCTTGTCCATGTCAGCCTTATATCTTTTGGCAAAAGCAAGTAAAAACCAGATGGGAATTTCTGGGATCAGAGTGCTGGAGATTAATATTGGTCTTTTTTTTTGGTTTGTTTTTTTCATATTATTACAGATGGCAGTTCCAAATGTTGACATCAGCCTGATTTGTAACCTAGTCGAGAATGCAACTTTCATAATTTTTTGACTGTGAAGAAGACTGAATGGCAAAGTAAAGTTGTTCCCGTGTTCCAGCGCTGAGCCAGTAACCCATTCTCTGCATCAAATAATTTCTAGTTGTTTGAATTGTGAAAGAGAATGTGACTGTAATTTGCCTTCTCCTTTAACAATATGTTTATATTGTGTAGTCAGTTAATAACTTCATGGCTGAATTGCTGCTCGGTTGTCCACTATGTTTTTCTTTATTTTTCATGTGACTATCCCTTACAGTCTTTCTATCTAGATGTAAAGTTATAAGGAAATATCCACCTAGTTATTCTACAGAATGGTCAGACCCAGGCCAATACATTTATATCACTATCAAAAGCCTGCTGAAAATAGACCCAGCTATTCATTTTAGAGTTCTTAAAGGCAGATTGCCTTGTTTGGAGTTAGTTCACTGAATTAATGAAATTCATATATAAATTGTGAGAGTGACACATCTCTAAAGCTTCTCAAAAGTCTAAAGTACTCAATAATTTGTATATCCAAAAAGCAATGGAAAAAAATATTAAAATTAATAGAAGTGGAAACTAATAGGCATTTTACTTGGGGGAAGTCAGATATGGGTCTTCTATGACAGGAATGTTTACAGATACTTACAAAAATGTTTACAAATATAATCTCAGCTTGAATTACTTTTCCACTCGCCTGAATCATTTGAAACGTCTGCAGGATCTTGGCTGCTGCCACTGAAAATACAAATATAGTAGCTTATTAATTATATAATGTGATCTACTTACTGATTTTTATTTGTGATTTCAAGTCCTTTAAAATAAACATGGAAATTATTCTTCAGTAGAAAGCAGTGACTGAGTATTTTGCATTTGACACAGAATATTCCATACATAGACTGAAGCAGTTCACAGTTATACAATGAGCTTATCAGACTCTCATACGGATGGAATGTGCGCTTTATTACACAATGAAAATATAAATGTGAAAGCCATGGCAGCAATTCATCATGTATCATTTCATAGTACACATTATCATATGTACAGGTAAATTTAATAAATATCACAGACACATAAAAACAAAATTCTAACAAAACCAACCACAGATCGTGAAAATGTCACTAACACACTTACTGCAACTCCATGTAAAATGGTTAAATAAGCATTTGATTGTATGAAAAAGGGAAAATGCAGTAAAATTATCAAGTAAAAGAAAAAATAAATTAAAAAAGGTTGATTACACAGATAAGAGCTGAAAAATGTCTCTTACAATAGGAAGTCAAGCAGCTCAACATACTCAACCTGTCAAAAAGTCAGATAAGAAAGAATTTGAACACTGTGTATAGAAAGGCAGAAACAATATTGGGCAGGTGAGGGGCTTTCAATCTAACTAATAGAGATATTAAAAGACATATTAGTAGGAAGATGATATTAACTTCAACCTTGAAATGAGACTCAGTATCCTAGTGGAGAAGGTAATTAAACACTGGAACGGCTTAGGAGGTATAAGTAGAGTCACCATTGTCTGGAATCTTTCAAATTAGATGCTCCAAAATACTGGTGTTGAATAATGTTTCCATGCGAAAAGCTGCATGGGTTTTCTGATCACGTGGCTGTGTTTTTACCTCTCACCTTTGTTACCTGTCAACAGATACCTGTGAAATACTTTCATCATTCCCTTTCTTTACAGATTAGGACATTTTCAACTTTACATTAGGCCATAAACTACAATAAAATCTCATGCTGGTGGGCACAGTCATCTCCAAAAGCCAGAAAGGACTAATCGATTGACTAGATATATTTCCATGCTTAGGTGATTGCTAGGCTAGGTGTAAGGAAATTATTTCTCTACAAATATGTATATAACTGTGTTTTTAAGGTGTTTTATTACTCTCTGCAGCACAGAAGACAAAATTCCCAGGGAATTGTCTTCAGATTGTTTCAGGCTTTAGGGTTTTAACTATATATGTCTACATGTAAGGTATTACTTTCCACTGTAATAGAGAACCAACCCAGACGGTTCGGGAAGGCCAGGATGTACCTATGCTGAACAAATGTGGGTAGTTGTCTCCTTTAGAGTGAACCGAATAGCCCCCTGGACACCTTTAGTTTGGACTAAATCCCCATTGTTGTGTAAGCTTCTGTACTTATCCCACAGGGATACAACAGCATTTAATTGTCTAGAGTCTGCAGTTCATCCCCACCTTCGGTAGGAATGTGTGAGAATAACACATTGAATATCTGACATCGCAGGGCTCTGGGCATTGGGAGCGCCCTGGTATCACCTGTTTTCTTCTGGAGACAGAAACTGATTCAAAATTTCAGTGAAACCCAAGCTGTTGAACTCTGTGAAAGGACAGCTACACTTCTGTGAAATTTAATGGTGTGTGATTCATAAAAGGTAAGACTAAATGACCTCCTCCTGCCTTCATTGTTATTATGGTTGCTCAACCCTGAAATGCAGTTTGGTGACACCCTCTTTTTGTCAGAGGGTATCGCTGACTTGGAAAGAAAGTAGAATCAATACTGACAAAGTATTTCTTTTTATATTTGTTTGTTTAGAGATGCTGGCATGATGGTCCTGAACAGGACACAGCTAGACATGCTGTTTTCCTCCTCTAGAAACAAAAAAACCACCTCTTTGGTATAAGTTTCTCTACAGGATTTATCAACTCTGAAGCTTAGAATCAGTTTATTCTTTGAACAAGCTGTCCTCAAAGGTTCTTGATGAATATATGCCCCAGGAAATTAATTGTCAAAGACAATCGCAGGGAGTACAAATGCTTCCGAAAGTACTCAGTGATACTTACCACCTAAATATTTTTCTGTTGTTGTTTTCAGACCACAGCCCAAACACTCACAATTAACATTAATTATATTACCACTTGTAAAATGGCACCATTTCAGGGTGCAAAAGCTCAAACAACCTATTTTCCATGGAACTCTGAGGCGTGGGATTTGCAAAGCTGTAATGGAAGTGGATTTTTTGGTTCCCCAGATAACACAGCCACGATCTCAAAATCAGGACCTGAGTCAGCCCTCAACTCAAGTGTTTCTATAGAGGCTGTTAGAATTTAAAAAGAATTTAGGCCGTTTGCTTGGTTGGCACCACATCATCTCACACACAT
>JANHFX010018764.1:82212-99577 GCA_027560015.1 Chloroceryle amazona | reverse complement strand
GTTTCTATAGAGGCTGTTAGAATTTAAAAAGAATTTAGGCCGTTTGCTTGGTTGGCACCACATCATCTCACACACATCTTCATCTGCCACAACTGCACCTGGAGACTGGAGAGTTTCCCCCTAAATCCTGTGCTTTTTTCACCTACCTGCCCACTAGATATATAAATAGTTCAAAGATAGCTATTTCCTCAGTGCTGAAAAACATGAAATAATGACAGAAAGTGTTTGAAAGGAAGGAAAATAGTAAGTAGAAAGGAGAAAATGAACCCCAAAGGTTTAATCATATGGGAGAAAGGAATGACCAAGACAGAAAAGGAAGGGGAGACCATGGCACTGTATCTCTGGATGGCTAATCAAGTGAAATTTATTCAATATCAAACCAGTGTGAGGTCATCGTCAGGCACAATGTCAAGCAAGGAACGCTGACGGTCTCAGCCAGTAATTTCAATTACACGTAAGATTTGACCAATGCACACTTAGGAGTCTTTTTTTTTTTAATTATTTTTTCTAAAGATACTTGCTTTGCTAAAGAGCCTTAGTTACAGGAGAAGAGGGGAAGCAAATAAATCATAGACATCAAGTGACTTTATAGTACTAAAACTGGAATGAAGTCTGCAGGACAAGAGAGAGTTTTGCTGTGACTTCGATCCCAGACTTTCAGGTGTTAGTCAGGCCTTTTGATCTCAATGAACTGAGGGGAGAATTTAAATATGAAAGTTTTGTTACAGAATTCTTGCAATACTAACTCTTTCCTGGCTGATAAAAAGCTTATAAAAAGATTCAATAGAACATTGTTTTAAACATGTAATCTGACAAATCTTTTAACAGTTGGGTTTGGTTTTAGGTAAATTCTTGTGTGAATAATAACAGAAAATCATTCCTGGTAGGTCTCTTCCTTCCCTGCTGTCTTTCTGTTAGTGTGCTCCTGAACTGCTGATTTTTTACAAGAAATTTGTTCTTGGCAGTTGCTGAGCAAAAGACATACACTATCAAGAACAACACTGATACCATCTATAAAGGACTATTGAACACACATGCTGAAAACCAGAAATATTATCTATGTCATTTGTGGTTGTCATAAGACTACTCGTCATGAAAATAGGTAGACCAGTTTCAAACAGAAATGTGGTTTCAGAGTTACACTGCCCCTTTTATTTCTGTAGGGGGTTCATTCAAAAAAACCACACTCTGTAGGACCAAGTAGAAAAAACTTCGATTAGGGCTGTACAGTATGTGACTAAAGGATTTGTTAACCTTAGCGCTTCAAAGCACACTTGAAAATAAGATTCAAATGGGCTCTTTCTTTTGTGGTTCTGTAGTGATAAACGAGTTCTCCATGCACCAATGCTCATGATTACTACTTCTCCAACATTGTGACTCTGGATGAACACTAGATCAGTCTAAGTAATGTCCAGCACTTTTCATCCATACTAAATAATGTATGTCGTGGCAGGCCTCTCCATTTTGGTTAGGGAAAAGCTGGAAGTCTCGTCATAGCTTTTCTGGGTTTATATCATCAATCTTGAGGTGTTCTACAGAACTTGCAAGCTTTTTCCAGTAAAGAAAGAACGAGAAGGGGAAGCCCAATGGGTAATTCTTATTTTGTTTTGTTTTGTTCATGTCTTTTTGACATCTAGATTTAAGTTAAGAATATCTTGCTTTAAGGTTCACGGATAAGCTGTGTTTTAAAACCCTTATGCTTGTATCTCTGCAAGAAGCTTACTTCCTAATGATCAGTTTATGAATTAGTGGAATAATTCAGGGCATGCCCTTGGAATCAATACTTTTAAGTGTGCCTGTGGGTAACATCACTCACATGATTCATCTCAATATAGCAAGTGAAAGTATTCAAATACTTAAAGTTCTTCACAAGTGTATACTGCTTAACAGACCTTTACCCTTCCAATGAAAGTGAAATACGTTTTGCCACAGGAACCCACTGAATATGTTATATTTAGGGTGCTTCTGATTCTGACAACAGGGTATCATTAGCAGTATTAGGTGTAGTTATTCCTCTCTCTCTCTCTCTCTCTGTATAAGAAAGGCCTGCAAAATTTTGTTCTTCCTCAAAAGTGGCACATTCCTCAAAGGGTACCAGGACATCTCTCTCCTTCAAGGTTTACATGAACCATCACTTTCATGTCTTGTCTGTATCTAATAGCTGTTGGTCCTGGTGACTTACTGCTTGACTCAGAACTTTGTACCCTGATGGCTTCCTTTTCCTCTTCAAGAGCTGATTTATTCTCCAATTTAAGTCTAATAATTTAAAGCCTTCAAAATTTAGAGCCTTGACTCTGCTGCTTGTTAATGCTGCTGTTTTATCTATACCCCTTGGATAGTTTAGCTTAGCCAACCTATCTCCATCTGTCTACCTATCCTATTCAATTCTCCTCTACAGACAAAGCTTTATTCATGGCTTTTAAGGCCCAGCACAGCTCTATCAGTACTCTTCCCAGGAAAAGAAACTTTAACTTTATAGTAAGCACAGTTACAACATCTAGGAAACATTTGTAATATTATATATATCTTGAATGTACCTGAATAATATGAATTTACTTCACTTTATGTAAATGACATTAGTCTGCCTACATCAGCAGTAATATTCAAAGGAAGCTGTAAAATAGAAAATGACAAGTAATGATGGAGTTAAGATAACAATGGTTGGTCAATGGACAAAGCTCTCTCTAGACTAGAATAGTTTATTTAGTTTTCCAAAATCTACAGACTATAAGAAAGCAGATTAGAATTTCTAGGGAAGTACTTTAGGTGAATTAGGCTCGAGTACACTGGGTTTTTACCTGGTCTTAGTCAACACACGTGAGAAAAAGAGAGTAAATACAGCCAGGGAAGAAGATAGATGGGATTTCAGAGTAGACTTCTTCCCCCTGTCAAGACAGAGGAGTTGGGAAGAGAAACAAAACCTGAAACAAATACATTGTACTGGATTTTGCATGCGTGTGTGTCTGTGTGTGCGTGTTTAAGACACTATTTCAGCACTGCCACAAATTTACATTGTTCCAAAGGAAGTTTTGACAGGTACCAAAACTGGGAGTGTCCCAGTTTAACTAATGCTGCTGGTGAATGGAAGCCTAGAAGGGAAAATAGAGACTGTAAAAAGAGAACTGATTTTACCAGGTTACAGTATAAGTCTCTTCTCACTTGGGGACAGAATCAGAGCATTCTAGTAGCTGTCTCGGGCATTAAATCATTCTGTTCAGCAAACTGGAGAAGTGTTGGTACACCCTGTTTCCCTCAGACCTTCCTTTTGGTTCTCTGGGATAGCATTGTATGGCAACATAACATGCAAACTTTCCCAGCTTTTAAGAGTACAATAGTTTGTCCCTCACACTACATCATTTATGCCAACTGAAGAATAGCAAACATGCTCCCCAGCAGGCAGAAAAAAATCCATGTTTTGATTCCGTTTGGTTTCAGTGATCTTTGCTCCCACCTGGTGTCTCTAATTGACAGCTTCTTTGCAGATGACGGAGACAGCAACGTGATTCTAGGCTTCAGCTTTAAATTATGTATTTAAAACCTCACAATGTTCCAGAGGAGTGGTTTACTCTGAAGGGAACTCTGATAAGCCCTCTCACCAGAAGTGAGGGAAAGCATTATAATAGAAATAGCACTATTTTTAATAGTGATGCAAATAGGAGGATCACTCACAGGGGACTGACATGCAACCACTGCTGGGGCAGAGCACAGCAGGCTTGCTCCATCCTCTGTGCTGCACTACCTGTATTTAAAACATAGACAAGTGAGAAACAGTGATTTTGAAGGGATGTATAAACACATTATGTCATCAGATGCAATGTAACCTTGCAGCCTGGGTTTCAAACACAGGTGTCAGTGTCAGCAGCACAAGGCTTAGATCTTAATTTTTGCATTTTGTTCCTCAGAAATCCCCGGCAGGACAACTTTGCTGTCAGAGCTGTAAAGCTCTGGGGACAACTAGTAGGAACAGCTCTAGGTCAAGCTAGATGAATCCTACCTATAGACCTATAATGATCTTCATTCCCTTCAGGACTCTGAAGACTTTTTGATTCTTAGGTTATTATTATGTTGCTACCAGTTTGTGCTTGGGTCTCATGTAAGTTCTGACTTCAGAGAGATTTCAGGAAACGGAGATCGCATTGGCAAAATTACCTGAAAGGAGTGCTCTCCATGTGTGTGTAGGAGTGAGGGGATCCCAAGGTCAGTCACTTAGGCAGAGAGCAAGGGACAGGCATCCTGGGTCACTCGCACAGTGTGTAAAGAGCAGACCAACAGGGACATATCCTGAGATGCTTTTGGGGAACTGGAGGAATGGTGCAAAAGGTGAAGAAATTGGGTCTTTTCTTGTTGAAAAGGTCTTATCCTTTGCCTTGATAGTATGAATATCCATTTTTGTACCCACTCACCACATACTCTAAAGGTTGAGCAAGAAGCTGGAGGCTGAACCTTAAAACAGCAGCAGATAATAAGCATGTTTCTGTTTTCCAGTATTCCATCCAAGGCTAAAAACATCCTTTTACACTTATTTTATTTTCCCTTCAGTATGACATTGCAGAGCAAACAGATTGAGAATGAGGTGTTCCTGGATTAAAATTTTAGGTAAAAATTAGCTCATAAGTCTCTGTTTAAAGGTTGAGTACATATTGCTTTAAAACTACATGCTCCTGATCTCAAAGCAGCAGTTTTAAAAGGAGGCTCTTCCCTTCCTAATAGATTTGGTTTAATTTGGACTCTTTTGGATTTGACTATTAAGGAACCAAGACCCCTTTTCACCTACGTAAACATTAAAGAACACTTATGTTTTGCATAACATAAAGATTGCTAAAGCCTATGCACAAAGATTTCACACCTTGCCCTGCTTTATTATTCCCCTTGGTAGCAAATCTGCTGTGTTCTATGCATGATTTCTGTGAAGCATTTTGGGTTACTTCAAAATTAAATTCCTTATAAAAATGTAAATTATTATTGTAAAAACATGTTGGCCCACTGTGCCATGAAGGATTCTCAGGAGCAGCATCCTTACAAACTGGGATTTGAAAAACAGCACAGAATTTAGCTTGAATCAAATGATATTATGTATTTAGTCATTAATCAAAGCCACTTGGTAGAAGCTGGGAAAAACATTAGTTAATCTTATTCATATGGGGGTTCCTGGTTATGCAGCAATACTCTTCTTTCCTATTTCTTAGCTCCTCTTCCTTCTCAAAGGCCTATATGCTTCAACCTCCTATCAAGCTAGAAGCAAGACATTTTTGCTGCTATAATTGTGTGAACCAGCCAACAGAGACTGCTTAAAGTTAGCATAGGATGTTCCAGGCTCTGCAAGGAACAAGCACCCAGGAAAAGTAAATTGCATCCACAGCATGAGACATCTGCCTCACTGGATCTGAATTTGGATCCCCTCTGAGACAGTGAATCAGCAACACTTTGGCCTGTTATTCAGCTGTTAAGTGATTTTGATCAGGCTTTGGAAGAGTATTTTTCCCCTTTAAAGCAACAACAGCACTCTTTCAGGTTGCTGAGATAGTTTGGGTCAAAATTTCAGGTATATGTTGAGCAAACTAAAGGTGAAAATTTGTCACTTTGCAAAAGAGAAGTTCCCTGTTGATGAACTGCCTCATGGCAGTTTTGGCTTACAGTGATGTACCCTTCCAGTGACTCACATACTTTGCTCTGTTTTCCTTCTCTCTGCATGAGACAGAATTTACCTCTATATTCAGAGAATCCCTCTCAGAGTAGCTAGCTATCTTTTACATTCTTTTTCTGTGGCAGCATTGCATTAGTCCATCTTCACCGTCACCAAGGCAGGTGGATTTTCCCCACAACTGCAGACCCCAGCAAAGGGATTCATAATAGTTTTCCTTCACTAGACAGATGACACCCCAACAGGGATTTATCATAGTGATGACACATCTTATTAGAGAGGTTGACTCATGAACCAGCTCCCTTCCCACTTGTGATCACATAGCATCTTACTAGCAACTGTGGCAATTGCAATATTAGGCAAGTATTTAGAGTTTTTAGAGGGTTTTCAGAGACACCATTTGGAACAAGATCAAGACACAACATCATACAGCCCATTATAATAACTGAAAAGTGATTTGTAGACCACAACTGGTTCACGTGCCACAGTTTCTGATTAAAAAAAAAAAAAACAAGCCACAGACAAATGACAGACAAAAATCATTATTAAAATAGTGCATTCCAAGACAGAATACTCCAAAGAATAAAAAAAGCAATAACCAGGGTGCTAGAAACATGCTAATGGGTTGGTAGATATGGTAGAAGGAGGACCACTGCACTCTTCTGTAGAGTTAACCAGAAGCCAAGCAAGATATTTTTGCCCTCTAAAATGACTCTAACAACCAATCCCCAGCAATTGTGCTGCAAATACAGTTTTTCTGATGTTTATGCCCATATGACACAAAACTGTTCTTCCCCTTGAAAGCAGTCACATTCCTCAGCAGAAAGAAAAGGGGATGTCATTATTTTGAGATTATTAGTTAACCCCAATTACTTCATTAGAAGATGATAGCTTAAAGTGCAAAGAAAGAACCTAACTTGAGTACTTGTTTCTTGCGTGTTGAGGGATAAAGTTTGATAAAAACTACCAAGTGAAACATGTTCTGCTTTTCTGTCTCCATTTCCCAGAGGACCCAGCAATGCCTTAGAAACCAGATCTGTAAGGATTGTAAAGGAGTGTAAAAACATCCATATAGGATCAGAGCCAAGAACCAAAATCCAATACCATGTCTTCAGAAAGAGGACAAAATTATATTTCAGTTTCTGGTGTTTTAATGTGGGGTTAAAAGCACATCCTGAGATCATTGTGGGCAGATGAAGGTGCAGTTTATTGTAGTGAATGTGGAGAAGCTCCAGCAAAGAATGATGGACAGTGGTTTTGGAACTGCAAAGGGAAGCTGGTGAATTCACTGAGCAACTAGAGCAGAAGTGCATCACTTTGTATATGGATTGGTATCTGGATGTCTGGAACATGCTTTCAGAGGCCTACCACTCCAGGGAGGCACCAGCATGAGGCCAGATCCCAGCATCTTGCAGTAATGTTGCCAGAGTGGCTGACTCTGGGACTAACAGGAAAGGAATTCCTTGTACAGAAAGGGGTGAACTGTGAGTTGGGAGTGCAATTTGACTCAGGATATTTATATGATGTTTCCAGCCTCTGATGTGGCAGAGCAAATACATCCTCACTTAACCCTTAAAAGGAAAACAAACAGACAACATCAGATGCTGAGAGAAGAGTGTCAGAACAGGATGAGCATCACAAACAGAAGTCCAAATATTCTGCTAGACTGCAACACTCTATGGGTCAAGAATTTCAGAAGCTAAAGGTAATATCTTTATGTCTTCTAGTCATCAATGGATTTCTTTAAATCAATGTAGGAACTTAGGTCTAGGAACTGGAAGAAGTAGCTAAAATTGAAAATTTTCAGAAGTAGACATTTTTCTCTGTTCATGTACAGAAGCTACAGTTAGATGGGAATTAGCAGGAGAAAGGAAAAAAAGCACAAGTAATTTGGAACAGTCAAAAATACAGCATATTTCTTCTGAAAATTTCAAAGCTTTATTCAAAAGAAGCAGTTATTATTATTCTCACTGTGTAGATAGGCAAGGTGAAGCCCATAAATATAGGGATACTGACCAGAAGTCATGTAGCTATCAAATAATAGAACTGGACATTAGTTTCAGAACTCAACAAGTGGGATTTTTTAGATGAATAATAAAGGCACTAAGCAAAACTCCTAATATTTCAAAGCTTTATGTTTTTATATGGCAAAAATGCTTCCCAGATCTGCCTGTGTCTGCTTCAATGCAAGAGCCAAACAGACACCTTCACTACTTCATGCTTTCCTGGTTTTCATGCAAAGTAGATCCAGATATGCCACATGGGAAGCAGTCACTGTGTTCTCTAGCAGATCTCAGCCTGGACTACTGGAGATTGAGGCTGAGGATTTTTAACTGGTTTGCAGTACAGACACAGCTACAGGGAGCAAAACCAGTTGCAAATTATCAGCAGCAAATATTTGCAGTCAGAAAATAGGTATGGAGGGGAAACATTAAAATTCACAGAGTCAGAGAATCACAGAATGGTAGGGGCTTGAAGGGACCTCTGGAGATCCTCTAGTCCAACCCCCCCCTTGTCAATACAGGTTCATCTAGAGCAGGTTGCACCGGAACGTGTCCAGGTGGATACTGAAATTCTGGAAGGAGACTCCACAACCTCTCTGGGCAGCCTGTTCCTGTGCTCCATCAGCCTCACGGGAAAGAAGTTTTTCCTGATGTTGAGATGGAACCTCCTGTGTTCCAGTTTGTGTCCATTGCCCCTTGTCCTGTCACTGGGCACCACTGAAAACAGTCTGGCCCCATCCTCTTGATACCCACCCTTCAGTAATTTGTGAACATTGGTAAGATCCCCTCTCAGGCTTCTCTTTTCCAGGCTTAACAGCCCCAGGGGTCTCAGCCTTGCCTCATAAGAGAGATGTCCCAGTCTTTTCATCATCCTTATGGCCCTCAGCTGGACTCTCTCCAGTATTTCCTTGTCCCTCTTGAACAGGGGAGCCCAGAACTGGACAGAGTACTCCAGATGTGGCCTCACTAGGGCAGAGTAGAGGGAGAGGAGAACATCGCTTGACCTGCTGGACACACTTTTCTTAATGCATCCCAGGCAACCATTGGCCTTCTTGGCCTTAAGGGCACATTGCTGACCCATGGATGACTTATTGTCCACCAGGACTCCAAGGTCCTTCTCCATAGTGCTGCTTTCCAGCAGGTCTAACCCTAACCTGTACCAGTGCATTGTTTACAAAGATTTCACAGCAATATTTTCGAAGGAAGTTCTTCCTTTGAAAAGTGATAAAATACTTCTGAATAAAATATTTAGCCTTTTCAATTTAAAATACTATTTTCAGTTTCCATTCTTTCAAGAAAGATGTCCCAAATTTTAAAAAAAGGACAGCTCGAAGTAAAGCACAAAAATTTATTTTTTACTTTGATTTTGTTTTAACGACAAAACCATTTTTAAAAGTCTGCTTAGGATTTTTCCCAATGCTTGGGTTTGATCACTGAATCAAAAAACCCCACCTTATTGTTTGCCTAGTTATGCTAATGACTCCCAGCCCAATGATCTAACCTTTAAATCACACAACCTCTTCATTAGTCTCTCAGAATGCTACAAAACCTTTAATTCTTTTGCATCTGAAAGATTCTCTCAGCAGAACTTGAAAGCGAGACTTTTTATCTCCGATAAGATCAAAATTTTAATTATTTTCTCAAGTACTTGTCTGCGTCATATACGTAAGGGGAAATATCAGCAGGAAATCAATTTGACAGACACTAATGTTGCATGTTCACCAGTTCACCAAATTATACCAGCCATGTTATCACAAATAGCATGAATGGTTCTGGCCCTACAGTAAACCGAGGACACTTAACGTGGTCTAATTAGGACAACAGGACACAGAGTAGTAATGCAGTCTGAAATGAGGGTTAGGGTATCATTCAGTGAGTCAGTTAAGAACTTTGCTTAGTGGATGGACTTTAGCACACTTTTCTATGTATTTATGTATTCTAATGTTTTGAAGAATTAAGACCGAAGTATATACAGTTATCTAAAAAGTGTCAAGAATAAAAATCTCATTGTTTTGTGGTTTTGTTGGTGTTTTCCAGCTGCTTGCAGATAGCATTTTTTAAGGGCTACATTTAAATCTCGTGATTTGCTTATACTAAAAAAATGTCTTGAGACTTGGCAATACTATTCGCTTTTTTGTTGTGCAAGGTGAAGCAAAAAAGTTTTTGTTTTGATTCCCCCTCACCCTTGAAGTGCTCTTCTGGAGGTAAACTATAAAAAATTCCATCAATGAGGACCACAGTGCACAGCGGTTGGTATCGGTAATAACTATTACATCTTTTAAAACCTGAAGATATAGGAGACACCAATACTGCAGGAACTTTAAGAGCAAGGAAGCAGAAATGAGCTTTCAGAACAGAAGGTGAGGTTTTGGTTTGGTTTTGGTTTGTTGCTTGGGGTTTTTTTTTTATTATTCCCGCTGAACAGTAATTGTGCATTTCCCTTTTCTTCCTCTCTCTTTCTCCATTTCATTTTTTAAGCCTGTTTTAGAGACAGGATTTGAGAAACTTTTCTCAACTCATGATTACTTTAGACTAAAGTGTGGATGACTGGCATCCCAAGCATTTCTGCAGTACTGAAGCTCTTTCAAAATTCCATCCACACACATCCTTGCAATGATAAAACAGAAACTCTGTAAAACTATGAAGAAAGGGATAAAACTAAACCTTTAGCTTCATATGGAGTATTATTTTTTGTTGTTTTTGCTACAAAGCTGTAATTGGCCTAGTGAGATCTGATAAATGTCTTATTATAAACTTGAACATGAACTGATGGTGAAAAAAAATATGATGGAACTTGTGACTGAGAGAAAAGTAAAAGGGTATAAATGACTGGCAGTTCCCATTTCTTTACAAGTGTTACATTTCAGTCCCCTGCCACTACCACATGTTTCCTGTTCACAGATAATTTGTACAACATATTTTATCATTCAGTTTTAGACACAGTTGAAAGGCTTTTGCCTAAGGCTTGGAACACTTTGAAAATTGTATACCATTTGCAAGGCTTTCTTCTGCTTCGCTGTGCAATTAGGTGACTGCCTTTCTGCAGACACTGGATTTATCATATGTGGAATTGGTTTTTTTCACCAAGGTGAACCAGGAACAAAAATGCAAGTAGTTTTTCAGTAACCCAGAGACAAGGGATTAGTGTGCTGGCACAAAGCTTGTAGGCTGCCTGTCAGTCCCAAACTGGACGCAATTCTCTCACAGAAGGAGTATTGTGAGCTACAAAGTTTCGTACAGAATTATTCTCAGTCTTTCTGCTCTTACATATCATGTCTATATGTGGTTCAAACTCCTAAGGTGCAACAAAGGCGTCTGATCAGATATTTTTTAACTCTATTTTTCTAATACGGCTATTTATGACACTGTTGATTTTTTCCTCCCTCCCTTCGACTCCCTCCCCACGTCACCCCCTGCTCTGTCTTGACTAAACTTTACTCTCTCCTAAAGAAATGTGAAGACACTGATGTGCTAAGAGCTTCCCCTGCTGGAAGTTCCTAGCAAAAGGTGCTGTAGCCAAGTAGGGATGGATCTGGGACTAGCTCCCAGTTCAGCTAATTTATGTGCTCAGTTCCTGTCGAACAGAGAGTACATAATGTGACTTGAGATGCTGATTAAATTTCATGTGTATTCCTATGTTCTAAATAAACCAAATTTTAAAGTCAGATTTGAGCGATGGTAGTTTATAACCCTCATTACAGCAGTTTGTATTTTTCCACTGAATTATGTGAAGAAGAGGGAGGCAAATTCAGCCCTTTTATATAATGTATCTACGTGCTTTTACAAGGTCATCGTCCCTTCCAGTAGAGGATATGGAGGATTTCTTAACAAGTAAATCTATTAGAAACAGATCATTGTTTAATGAGAATATAATTGTGAATACATTTGTGCTTCTGGTTGCAGACATCCTACTTGTGGAAACAGCGAGTGTGTAAGAGCAGCATGAGCGAGCTGCAAGGAACATTGGTACCTTACAGCATAATCCCATCAGAAGAAAGGCATTTTTTCTCGAGACTACACATCTCTCTCAAGCAATAATTGCCAAAGTGAATCAATTACCTCTTCCAAAAATTTTGAAAAAGCTGCACTTTTGAAATAAAAAGTGATAGAATTTTAAACTAATTGTCTCGCTATCCATATCAGAAATATCTGACTGCAAATGCCTCAGCTTCTTCAAGGGTAGGCAAAATATTATCGCTTAAATAGTATAAGCCAAATAACATACTTCTGATAGACTGTGTTGGAAACATGGCCACTGTCGGCTTGCACAGCATGACCTAGCAGGCAGGATTCTTGTGACCACTCTGTAGGGTCTTTCTATCTTTGCACAGACAAACAATGTGACTTTGGAGGAAATTGCTTCCATGGGCACTCCCATCTCTGTTGATTTTGTCTGATTAAATTATACGGGGTTTTTCTGAGCATGGGCTCATGGGCTCATGGACTTTCTCTGTATGATGTTTAAACTCCCCAGTGCTCTGAAGCAAGTGGCGTGGTGGCTGGATTATCACGGTATTGCCCCGTGATGGTGTGCCCCAGTCTGCAAGAGCTTGCAGTAAGGTTGTGGCAATCTAAGAGATTACTTAGAAGTCTTCCCTCTGCCAAAGCGCCTCTTCCCCCACCTGGATCACTGTACTCACCTGGGGACATATTTTGCATCCTACTGAAATGGAGACACTTAGGGCAGTAGAGAGAAACCTTGCCCTCTACAGCTGTAGCCTAAGGAGGGCCAGGTCTCATCAGAGCTCCCTTAGTATGTGTGTGAATCAGCGAATATTTGGAGAGCTCCAGAGCTTGCACCATCTGTACACATGCAGATACACAAGTAGATGGAAAACTTCCAAAGAAGTTCCTTTTCAATCCAGAGAAAATCCCCTAGACCCAGCCAGAAAATTGAGCTTGGTGCCAGAGGAACAGAGGATTTCCTTCAAATTCTCTACCTGGCTTAATTTAATTTGATGCCTGGTAGAAGGCCTAAAGAGGCTGCACCGGGTCATGGGATTTCCCAATCTGAACGTAAGGGTAAACCCATACTGACTCTCTTCTTTCTCTGGTATCCATTGTGCTTTGCCCCAAATGGGAAATACGGTTTGCCAATGCAGAGACAGTATTCACTATAAACAATGACAAGAATAAAGCTAAATATTATGCATATTCATTGCACACAATCCTAGACACAAACGTCCCTACTGGGTAAAGCAGAAAAGAAGATATTTTTTTTTCTCAACGAAGGACCTGCTGAATCTTCTTAACCCTTTTGTAACATAGGACAACATATTGATGGTGTAACATAGGACATATTGGTGGTGTAACATAGCACATATTTCCAAATTATTATGCTTTCATTTACACGTTTACTTGTCAGCTGTAGTTAAGATAGTAATAATTATTTTCATATAAAAATCTCCATCCTGAAAAGTAAACAAAAAAGTCTATTAAGATTCTGACCTAATAGGGTGAATTTCCAGTAGGGTAGTAAAACCATAATCATAACACTGTGGAAACCAGCTCAACCTGACCCCAAAATTCTTTGAAACAGTTGCTCCCAAGTGGCAGTATAGCAAGGGAAACCAAGGCACTTCATTCCACAGCCAAAAAAGAATTCCGCTTATTTCTGAAGCAATAACCTGGGCTGTAACTTATGATGAAGTGAACTCTGTTAGATTGGCTGATAATAAATAGTAATTCTGTGGCATGCATGGTTTTTCATTACGCCCTGCTTTGCTTTCATTTGAAAAAGCAAAATATGACAGTTTTCATTTCTGTAGAAGCATTGTTCTTGATCATTTTCTTGGTGTGAAACCTCTGCGTTCAACACAATGTGAAATACAGTACTAAATGCTCAGGAGCCAGCATCTGTTTCTTTTTTTTTTTTTTTTTTTCTGGATACTAATCAGCAGAGAGCATGTGAGGAAATCCTCAGCAACTTATTTGTTAAAATGAGTGGGGATACATACTCGGAATTCTGACTATTTAAAATACTAACACAGATTGTATCTAAATTCTGCATGCACCCTCAGAGAACCCATATTTTGCCATTGTCTGCTTGCATAATTATTTACATTTGCCTGAAACATTCACGTATTAATTCTAAAATGAGTTTCTACCTTGCTGATGCATGAGTACTTAAAGATAATTATCATTTCTGCTGTTTTGTTATTATTATTGCATAACCATTCGTAATACGTTATCAGAAGTCACAGTAGATCTTTGGTCACAGTAGATATTGGAAGTGACACAACAACACATTGTAAAATAAGTAATAAAAGTGTACAGTCAAGGGAAAACTCTAAATAGTTCATTTAGAACTCAACTATAAATACCCTGGGCTTTAATATGTGCATGAGTGTTGTCTAAGTCTGGGCCCTGTTTGCATGTTAGAGAATAGGCTAGGACATGTAAAATTAAAATGTAGGCTAAACCAGAAATTATTTAAAGAAGTGCTTTAGCAGAAACAGAAAATGTTATTTGAACGTGCTCTATCAGACCACAAATGTTTAGCAGCAGCAAACAGGATAAAGATCAAGCATCACAGATATGTCTCAGAAAGACGAGCTTACCCCATATGAGGGGTCTCCTGCCCCTCTAAAAAGCAAGCTCATAGTCAGTGTTTTACATAGGTATATGCTCAGAGTATTCAGTATAACCAGCAAAACATAACCCATCATTAACTGGGAAGTTTTCTTTTGCGTGCCTTTGCTACCATGACTATTTTAGATCCTGGCCTGTAGTGGTCACACTAAGAGGCATTGAGGGATTTACACATTATTAAATTCCAGTTTTCATTTATACAAACAGAGGTGTTGTGGGAACAGTCCCATGTCCAGGATGCAGCATTGGTTCAATCCCCCTAAGTAAAAACTCTGAAGCAGCCAACCACTCTGTGGCCATGAGGAGGACTGAAGAGAGGAAGGCAAATTCTTTCTGTCCAGACCTGCCCCTCTGCAACTTCACCAGATCAGAGCTGTAGCTGTTCTCCTTTGACTTGTCTGGGATGGGCTTTCTCTTAATGAAAAATCAACTAAAGTTACAGTTTTTCATTAGACCGCTTTGTTGCTTTCTAGCCAACCCCACTGGTGTATGCTGAAATGTTTATGTATGGGCTGAAATTTTCCATTGCTGAGGTCAAAATCAGGTTTATGCTATTTTCCCATCTACATATTTCAACGTTTGAATGAGCTGATTTTAATTCATAATAATGCATTAGCTAATGACTCAAGGAGAAACTCTGGTTTAAAGCTGACAGAACCAGCACCTACACTGTCTCCCACTGACATCAGCAAGTGTGTGTCAGAAATGTCTGAGGCTGCAGACACTGGGGTAAGCTTCAGATGCTCCTGGACTAAAAGCACTGTAGAACTTCAGACTAATCCGCATAATTCAGAAAATGACTGCAGCCTCCCTTTTTGCAGCTTTGATTGAGTCAGGTAGGCACAGTTTGGCATTTTAAACACCTTTCTACACATCTGTGTTTTGTGCCAGCTTTGAACATGAGGAAATACAGTTTTCCCTTGTATAAAACACTTTTTTGGTCTTCAAAAAAATCCTCTACTTTAAAAGTTTCAGATTTGACATGGAAATTTGGCGTGAAAATAGCCTTTTTGGAGAAGCAGGACATAATCTTATTCTGGATAAATTGATTTTTTATGAGCAAGTTGGAGACTGAGAATATGCAGTAGACTTTTTTTTTTTTTCCCCCCACTAAGCTGATGCATACAGCAGTGAAACAATGCGCAGGCATAGAGTTGATTTGAGTCACATGAAAAAGATCCTCAAGTATGCATCCTTTAACATAATGTTTACTCTTTTGGATATGCCAGGAACAGTCGGTGAACATCATTTCTACCCAAGCTGAGCAGTGATTTGTATTTAGAGTCTACTTCTTTCTATAGCTTAAATATGCACCCTATGTCTAAAAACGAACTTTTCAATTGTATACAGGACTTTTCAGTGTAGCTGAAGCTAACGTGACACTGACTTGCCTTGGAGACATGCCCAGCAAGTGTGCACAAGGCAGTTATTCAGAGCTGTTGGGGAGGAAATATATGCGTTTCCTGAGAAACTGCTGAAATACACATTCTAGGACGAAGCCACTTAGGCCACTGCATACTGAAACTAAGTAATGCACCAGAAACTGTTATGTCCAGCATCGCCTAGTTGTCCCCTGCCAGGCCTTATGAGAGCTTAGACTAGATGCTGTCTAAGGCCAGTCAGACTAATGAAATGTTTGTTGTTTGTTTTTTTTTCTACAGATTTGTGTCTTTTATTTCTTTAAGGCTTTGCCTGGAATAACCCAGTTTTCCCTCACAGTCTCTACACCACCATCCCAGACAAGACACAGCAAAGCTGCTAGACAGTATATCATTGCTGATTGGCTTCAAGCTGCTGCCAAATGGGATTCGTGAACTGAACTCTACCTGTTTCTACTCTTACAGGAGGTTGCAGGTGCTCTTTTACTCAGCTGCCAATATTGAGTATTTCACTGACTTTTAGATATCATTTTCTTTTAAATCTGTTTGATTCAAAAATCTGGTTGAATCCAGCAGGTTCAAAAATCATTAGGGGGAAGTGGGTGGTAGATGAAAGAGAGACTACAGCTGGATAAAATGTGGGGGATAATGGGAAATATTTTGTGGATATATCTACCCACAAAAAATCAACAACCCAGAATGTGTTAGCCAGTCAATGTCTGAAACTGGCTGCTTGCCACCTCCTGAGTGGCATTTGAATTATTGCTTAAATATCTGCAATTGTTTTGGAATCCAAATAGCAGAGACACCTCCTTTTTCTGTGTGTATTTGATATTGCAGCAAGCGATGCTGATATGGATACTGGACCCTCTGGTTCCTAAATGGAGGAAGTGGAATTGCCCTTGACTCCAATTCCCTCTACTGGAAATGTTTCATACCTAAAGAAGGCCAATGCATGGGACAAAAGGCATCTATTTTCAAATTCTGAGGTAGATATCAGGTTTATAGATGAAATTGCAGATGGACTTCATTCCTTGCTTTCATTTGCTGTCATTATCCTGTTTTTTTTCTACTAAGCCCTGGAAATGTGAAAAATGTGTGGAAGACAGGTCACAGCTTTGTGTCAGAGAGCAATGAGTCGCCTGTGAGCTGGCCGTCACTCCGCATGACTCACGATGGCTGCCTCTCTGCTAACGAGTTAATCAGTGGTTGGGACCAGGCCTATGATCATTCATGCTGCTTAATTGCTAATATGCTCCTCGGCACATTTTGGGTACATGCCTGCAAGTAGTTTCCCAGGCACTGTTCAAGGAATAGGTTGGAGCAAGGACAGTCCCCAGGTGGCAGCAGGGACAAAGCATGGAGAAGAGAATTTAGCATCTACTTGGTCTGAGAAAATAGCCCCTGGTGATTTTATTTATTAGTATAGACTTAGATCTGAGAGCCTTGCTGGGTACTAGCTCAGGTACTAAAAGTATTCTAACCACATTAGGGTGGCACTTATACTTTGTCAAGTTGGCTGGGTTTTCAGAAAACTCTGTATCTGAGGTGAAATACTATCTAAGGAAAAAAAAAGAAAAGGAAAAGAAGAGAAAAGGAAAGGGAAAGGGGAAAGGGGAAGGGAAAAAGGAAAAAGGAAAAAGGGAAAAGGGAAAAGGGAAAAGGGAAAAGGGAAAAAGGGGAAAGGAAAGGAAAGGAAAGGAAAGGAAAGGAAAGGAAAGGAAAGGAAAGGAAAGGAAAGGAAAGGAAAG
>JANHFX010018764.1:70869-82112 GCA_027560015.1 Chloroceryle amazona | reverse complement strand
AAAGGGAAAGGGAAAGGGAAAGGGAAAGGGAAAGGGAAAGGGAAAGGGAAAGGGAAAGGGAAAGGGAAAGGAAAGGAGGAAGGGGCGGGAAGAGGAGAGGAGAGGAGAGGAGAGGAGAGGAGAGGAGAGGAAAAGAATTAAAAAGTAAAAAAGGTGGGGTCTTCTTTTGTATCACCCTTAAAAACAGATCAGGGGCATGGTGATATGATGGAAATGTCTTTCCACGGTCCTGTGCAGAGACAGGTATGACTCCACCTCAGAAGACAGCCATTCTCACACCAGTTGACATGCCCACTGCTATGAGCTGAAGCAGAGCCCTGATGCTGCCCATTTGTTCAGCCACCTTCTCTGTGCTGTAGACCACAAAGGGAAGTTGAGTACGAGCAGCTGTGACTCTGTTTCCCTCAAGGCTAAGAAGATGTTTATCTGCCCTATCTACCACAGTTCCTGCTGCTTTGTTCCAGTGAATGTGTACAAAGGCCAGAGAGTGTACATGTATTCAGGTCTGTCCTGGTAGGCAAATACACATGAGAACTAAATTGAGGCTGTGTGTGCAGTTTTAGTTTTAGCATTCAGACAGTTAAACATTTTTTAACTATGGAGCTTACCATTTTATGTAAGTGGATTTCTAATACTATGTCTCTGTATGTACATCTACTCTTGGGCTGCAGAAAAATTCTCTTTGGAAGACATTTTAACAAGATACAGATTTCCCATCACATGCACTGGTTATTGATGAGAAAACCAGAAACAGATAACAGAAAAACAAAAAGTGAAATTGTTTGGCTTTCAGTAAAAATGCCTAGCTTTACTTTGTTCTTTTGTTAATTGTGATGTGGGATTTATTTTTTATTATTTTTTTTTCCAAAAGAAGGGGCACTTCCTCCTCCCATCTATCCCTTTTTTCTTATTCTTGTTGGTGTCATTGAAATATATGGCTTCTCTCTCTTTTATTCAAGAAAAAACAAAACAGTGTGGGGAACATTGGAAGGGAAAAAAACAATAAAATTTTGACATTTCCCATGAAAACCAAATTACTTCTTCAACCAGCTGAAATAGGCACCCAGGAACATGCTGATGCTTTTCAAATTGTAGAAGATAGAGGTACTTAATCACCAGTTTAAGTAGAAAATGGGAACCAAGGGATTTTCTCATGGGGTGATTTAGCTATATGCAAATCTGTTGTGTACTGTAGTACAGAGGCACCCAGGAGCCGAACACTGTAAAGCTTGTCAAGGGATTAGGTAACAATGAAGATTTAAGAGCTGGGATGAAGCTAGATGTAGATGGGGAATAATATCCCGGTCAATATATCCTCTGGTGTAGACAGATAGATAAACATGTAGATAAAACTTAGTACAGCAATGTTCAAGCAAAATGCACCACAGGCAAGGAATTGAAGAGTGACTCCCACAAGACACTGACAGCTTTTTCCCTTTTTGTTCCTCTTTACTGAATATTTATTATATTAGAAACATCACGGCAAAACCTCAGGACCGAGCCCATTGTGAACCCAGCCCTTCAGAGGATGCAGTTTGTAGTATTTCTCATCACTAATGTGAATCCCACTGAGCTTGTGGGTGCACGCCAGTTAGTAGATAATTTATATGCGTAGACTAAAAGCGGTACTGTTGTAAAGTACATGCATAAGGTGCTTTTTTATAAACAAACTAAAGGTGTAAATAAATTGCAGCTTCATGTACTCAGAGAGTCAGTATTGTGCATCATAAAGAGGGCTATATTAAGATATAGTCTGTCATCCTCCAACTATATGCATCAATTTCTAGCATGCTCATTCTGGTTCAATTGCTACCTGTAAAGTAGCTATAGTAAAACCACACAGAGCTTCCACGATATGAGGAAACAATTTATGTTCTTACCCTTGGACACCTCTGCCTGGGGATGGGTGGCATGTGGTATAGGAAGGTTCTTCCGAACCACCTTAGACAGATAAGGTACTGGTCTGGAGATAGGGCAGCCAGCACAGAAAACAAAACAGTACAGAAGTGCATTAAAGAGACACAACATCGCAGCCATTTTGCTCAAAGGGAGGAGAGCTGCAGGTACACTTTGGATGAAGCAGGAAAGTTTAGGGTATTTGAATTCGTGAAGCAGGAAGCTCTGAGCAACAGAGTGTTGATTCACTCAAGGCTAGGCCAAGACACATGTCCTGTGAAGAGAGGCTTGCCGGACTTGTTTAGGGGGCTGTCCAAGAAGACCATCAGGAGCACCAAAGGGGAAATCAGGCTAAGTTATATAGCAGTCAAGACTGTTGGTTCTCAAGAGGATGTCACGACAAAACTTTTGTGATGAAAGGTAATCAGGGTCTCTACTGAGGGTTTTCTTTTTTAAATCTGAATTGGAAGAAAAAAATATAGGAAAGCCTATTGGTTAGAGCACTCTCATCAGGTATAATTGAACAATCCCTGTCATATTTAAGATGACACAAAGATTCAGACCAAGGTTCCCAGGTGTTCCCTAAGTCCTGCCCTTATCAGTCTCTCCATGCCAGAGGTCCCTCACCATCTGCACAAACCAGAGTAAAGGTTACTAGAAGGCAATGACTGCAAAGCAACTGCTGAACCAAGACTTATACCCAAGGTATAAGTGGTATTGATAATTAGGATACCCTGATACATGCTCAGTATAATATTTTTATAAGCATGTGGGTTTTGGAGTAGAAATGCCCAGTTTTCTTCCAGATCCAAGGCCTGGCAATGATTATATTTTCCCAAAAGTGAACATGTAAATTGTAGCTTGAAGTAGAACTTTAAATATTTAGGGCTTGATTTGGCTGGAACAAAATCAAGAAAATTTGGCCGGTCTCCACCAAATGAACCCTAAGACCCTTAGTGATGACAGAAATTTTGAAGTTCGTGGTCAGATAGGGGAAGGATCGAGTGCTGTTGGGGAGGCTGGACTGTCAGGATAGAAAAGGTGGAAGCACAGTGGAGTCTGTGCCGTGAAGAACAGGAGTGCAAAAAGTAGTACAGCACAGTTTTCATGGAGCAGCAAACCAAACTGTGTGATCGAGGAAGGCTATGTCCCTGAGCTGTGTGACACGGTGATGCCTCGCAGCCGAGTGTTACATCTCATGGGCATTAAAGATCTGGCTTGACCGGCACTCCAGGAATGCCAATCAGCTATGGAGTATTCTTCATGAGTGGATGACACATGATTATTTTTTATATGCAAGATACTCTAATTATTCTGTAGGGATTCATTTCAGGTTACAGATCTTTTATTGAAAACCATTTAATTTTCAGTGGCTGTCACTTGGAGTGGACAAAGTAGAGGAGCAGCAGGAAAATTACTTAGCACAGGTCCATCCAGACCCTTCATCATTTGCATACACTCATTTAAGTTTTATCTTCTGCTCATACAGTATGGCAGTGAAACTCCTAATATGCGCAGAATACAGTGTGTTGCTAGTGTCAGACTACTAATAATAGCATGAACAAATATATGATGTTACATTATACCTTTACGCATTTTCTGGGTAAAATAAATAGCAAAGATTTATGTACAAGTGTGTGACATGATATTGTAATACTGCAAATAGGGAACTTTTATGGGCAAGAACCAAAACATCCACAATTATTGCAATAAAGAGCAGAAAAACAAACGAACAAAAAAAGATTCCAGAGCTTTTGGGAAAGGATGTAAATTCATATGCTTCAGGGCATAAAACAGTCTGTGGATTAGGAGGAAATTTTCCCTGTGGGCAAGTTGTCTCTGTAACAACCTACTGCAGAGTTTCTGGCATGCTCATCTGAAGCTAGCCAATTTTATAAACAGTTTACTGAAGGAAGTGGACAAGTTGTCTGATTCTGTATGTTCTCTGTGTACTCACATGAAAAATGAGAGCCTCTAATATTATGCCTACTATGAGCAGTTTTGTCTGCTCTAACTCTGTTCTTGATAGTTTTCCAAATGTAAATTAAAGCAACCAATGAATAAGGTTACCTTCCACTCCTCCTATTCCTCTCCTCATTGCAGGGTACGGTAAAACACCGTTTCCTTACACTGCAGGCAGATACCACACCTGTAGCTCAGGGCAATGTCCTCACACAGCTGGTAGTACCGTAGGAGTAGAAAAAGTGACCAGATCTAAGTCTCTAAGTTTTCTCCCTAGCACTGGGTGACAAAGCTGAGGCTCCTCTTCACCTGTCTGGTGCTTGTGATTGCATGGATTTTCCATTACAAGATGTCTTTAATAAGTGGTAATTTACACTCACTACATGAGTCCCATCAGGCGAGGACAATATTTCAGAGGGTTCAGGCGGAAGCTACATTCCTCAGGAAATGGAAAGTTGTGTTTTTCCAGTGTTTAGGCAACTTGATTTAGTGTGGGTTTTTTAGGCATGGGAGCTGTATTATGTGTAACAGTACTATGTGTAGAAGTGGTCCACTTAGGCTGTCACACATACCTTACACTTCTCTCCACCCTTGTGAGCACACAGACCCGGGCAGGGAACCCAAAGGGAAGCTATATCCCAGTCTTAAGGGGAGGGTGCAAGTTACAAAGTTTGGGTATCCAGCCTTCCTCTCCATATGTCTCCACTAGGACAGTGGTGCTACTCCTCAAAAGGGATGGGGGAGCAGGAGGCTGGGGAACCAGCACTACTACAGGCATTTAATGCTCTATTTGTTGCTTTGATTTTGGTCGTCTCCGTGTGAAGTCAGTGAAAGCTGCAGGAATTCAGCACATTGGAAAATCAGACCCAGCTTGTCTTAAATTGACTAACCGGAGCAAAAAGCCTCTCTGAAAACAAAAACAAATTACTCTGGTTCTGTACATACATTTTCTTGCCAACTGTTTTATTTAAAGGTGCAACAGCACTTTTCTATCACAGTCATTTTGGTTTCAAACATATTGTTTGTGAATTTTTATTTTTTTTTGTATTGCTGGTTAGTAACTTACTACATCTCAGGGTTTTTTCTGGGTTTATTTGCATGGAAGTAATCACCTGTTCTTGGATTTTCCCACTGTGCTCCACAGAAGCACAGTCAGTAAGGCTCTACTGAGGGTGAGACTTCCCAGTGAGGGTTAGTGCACGGATGGTCCCAAGTCACTTGGTCCTAAACCCACAGGAGCCTTGGTTACAGCCCATCCCTGGGGCCTAGTGTGAGATGTAGGCTTTGTCTTTCACCATGATATCCAGCCAGCTAGAAATACCTCTGGGTATAAGGCAATTTCCACAACAGGACTAATTTTTGGAGCACTGACAGAAGTTTTCATTGCTGTTAGTTCACATAAGTTTGGAAACTGCTGGATTACAGGACAACTCACAGTTTAGCAAGCCATTGCCTGAGGATTTTTCAGAAAAATAGAGGAAAAAAAGGAGAGAAAAATAAAAGCAGATGAGCTTATGCTAGAATGGTGCCCTGACTTGGGGTGTTTCAATTTTAACTCAGAGTAGAGACTGTGGGAAGTCAGAATTTTTACAAAGCAAACCAAGTTTCTCAAGACACCCAAGTGTCTCAAATTGACCACCCAAAGTCATAAGCCTCTTCTTACACTTTTTGCTTTTATTTTGTGTTTGAATTAGACAACTACTCTGAATTACCCATTTATCTTCAGGCTTCTAAACTGAGTCTGAAAGACTGTACGTTCTGCATAATAGAGAAAATTGAGATTATGCAGATGGAAAATACTTCTCTGCTGCAGTTTTCTCCTAAGATGCCTTACAAATACTGAGCATCCAGCCCCTGTGCAGAATGCAGCTGGATGTTACTCAAGTGCTTCTTGAGGCATGGTAGAGGGAGTTGCTATATGCACGGAGACGGGAATATCAGAGGTTTCCACCAAGAGGCAGTAATTCCAGGAAGCGATGCTCACAGGAAGGTGTGGTGCTCCTTTCAGCAGTGATATTAGTGCTTGCCAATTTGTTTGAATGCCACTGCCTAAGCATTTCAGAATTGCTTTCCCCTTCTCCAAGAACTTCTATGGAGACTAACAAACTTTTATTCTAGGACTACTAGTACATAGTTTTAGAACCCAACAGTAAGATCTTCAGGGGCCTTCCACCAAAATACTCACAGATACTCTGGTGATGACCAAAGTTTGCTGAACCTGTTATTAGTATCCATTAATTCAACAACCCACCAGAAATTAGGGCTGTAAGCAGCTTTCTGTATTAGCTTTTACACATTCCTCTGAAACTTTATTACATGACAGTTTTTTGATCTCAGCGAGCTACTCCAGGTCAGCAAGTAGAAGACAGTAACAAAGAAAAGGAAAACATGTAACAAATTCAATGAGCATCTATTATCAGCCTGATTACCCACTGCACCACACAGAGTCCTAATGATTTCAGTGAGGCTCCATGCAGCATAAGGAGGCTTCCATGCAGATTAGTTTACAAGATGAGGGTCTCCATATGGAACATCTCCTCCCTCCACCCCTTCCTGTTCTGTATAGAATAGTGTAAAACAAAGGCTTGCCTTTTTGCATGTTGGCAAGGTTTTAGTTGTCAGAAGGTTTGTACGGTGATTTAAACAGTAATAGCTAATAAAATATTTCTCAGTGATATTTCAAGCCTATCTTGGCTTTTCATATTCTGGTCACTTTCTGCAATCTTATGTGCCCATTCACCTTCTAAAAATCATTTTGATGCATTCCCGCTGCCACAGCATAATGTATAGATGCCTAAATTCATAGCGTTCAGTTCCCAGGCATAGTTCCATGGAGTACAAGGGTGTGTAATAATAAATGAAAAAAAAATCAAATGTCAGAAACTTTGTATTGATACTTTGATCAGAAGCAACATGAGACTGAAAGTTTTTGAACAACAAACCATTTGAGAGTGTGTAACATGCTTGTGAAAATATTCATAGCATAATTAGATAAATAACAGATCCAGTGTCTATTTTTACTTTCCCTTGATGAGAAGCTTTGCAGGAGAGACTGCTGGTAGTTAATTCTCCCTAACAACAATCTGTGTAATCACAAACCCCAATTAGCTGTGCCTGTTCTATGCTATACAAACTATTTCCTTAGCGCTTCACATCACTACTTTGTAATTAGCTTTCATCTACACGAGCTTTGACTAAAAAAATATAAAAGAGTGTAAGTGATTGTACTGCCACTCAGTATTCTGCAAAATAATCGCTAGCGATTTCAATCAGATTAATTTTATCACCCGTATTAAGGAAAATTACCTCCCTCTTCACTTGCTACAGCTGAGGGCTATTTCATTTCCTGAGATGTTCATAAAAGCATAATATAAAGCAATCTGTAATTGTAAATATCCTTCCCTAATAACTTTGAGATATTTCCTTAATACATCTTTACATTTGGAGTTTCCGTTCCATAAAATACAGTAACAAGTGCTCTATTATGTTTTAAGTGTGTGCTGTTAAGCTGGACAACTTAGCGCTGTCCTTCCTGTTTTTACATAGGGTTATATTTAACTTGCAGATAATGGGAACAAGGTTTAAAAGTGATGGAGCGGAATAATGGTGTTACAGCAATAATATATCTTGCCTTTGTGAGGAATAGAACTTTACGGCCTATTTCAGGTCAGCCAACACCAATTCCATTTTTCACAGCCTGACAACTTTCACCTTCACCCACACTCCAGATGGGTATTAAAAACTACTTTCCAAACAAGACTGAGGTTTGGTTAAACCCATGCTCTACACCTGGGGAGAGCCCTTCTTATACTTGAAATCCAAATATAATAACATAAAATAAAAACAAGTAACCTGCAATAGCTGTACGCCTCTGGCTTGTGAGGAGAACCTCTCAGGTATTCACAGAGCAAAGCAGTTCCTCATGTCCTACGGGAGGGGCCATAGCAGGGGAGTTTCCACAACTGCAACACTTGCATGTTCAACTTCTGCAGGGAAGAGATGGTATTAGCACAGATTTAGCACCTGCTTTATGTGAAATGTGAGGTGTGTGCTAGGAAGATCACAGCAGCCCAATATATCACCACCAGAAAGATTCATTAAGGTGTTCAGGCCACCAGTGCTTTTTTCTGAAGACAGATACAGGAGATGTGCACATGGGAGAGCTTGTGTGGGAAGCTCCCATCCAGGGCTGCTGACTGTTCCCTGAATTGGTCAGAGTGCCACAGGTCCTGAATATTCCTCTGTGAAAAAAAAAACAAAACCACCACACAGAAAAGACACTTAAAAAAAAATAAACCACAACAAGCACTGGGTGACTAAAGTACATTCTTGGTTATGCATGTGTGTGTTGTCCGCATTGCAGGACTTTCCTCCAGCATCCTCAGCTGCACCACAGAGGTACAAGGTGGTGCAGAAAGCACTCTGCTCACATCAGGACCAACACAGCCCAAGGCTGTTTGAAGCTGCCTCTGTTCTCCTCAGAAAGTAGTATTCCAGTCTTTCAAAAGTAAAGGCATCCTATCACCTGCACAGCCTCATTTATATACACTCCATGTTCTCCTTTAGCTGTCTTATCCCTTGAACACACCCCTAATTACTGCAGCTTCCATGCTGCCCATACATAGGAAGTCTACCTGTTATGATAGAGAGGTGACTAGAATGTGACAAAGACCAAGCTGGGTGGGGGATCATTCCCACTGGAGAGAATAATCTCCTCCCTGCCTGCTGCCGTGGAGTCTGACTTTTTTTTCCCAAACAACGAAGCCACAGCAGGAATTGAGGTTCAAATCATATGGGTTTCTGCAGCACGCTGTGAAATGCTGAGCATTATTGTACATGCCTTGGCACTTTGGGACTCTGTACTGCGTGTGAGATGAAGAATTACATAATGTATCTCGAAATCTAATGAATGGGGTGGGGGTTATTTTAGAGGTCATGCTGGTTTTCACTGTCATGGTGCCAGGATATGGAGGATGTTGCAGATAACAGCTCACTGGAATCGGATGTATTGTACTTATCCTTCTTTCTACAGGAGCAATGCAAACTTTCCAACCTTTTGAGCAAGGATGGCCTTCACTGTTTGCAGACATGCCTCTTTATATAGAGGGGTGGAACACACCAGATAGATAAGCACCAATGGCTTAATTTCTTTTGCTGTTCTTTTAAGACGCAAGATAGACATTTAACCTCTACTCTTTCCCAGTATACTTTTCCGTAGTGGTAGAAGACAAAGATCAGACTATACACTTCACTCGGAGCATGACTGAGATCCTGAAGACTTATCAGAAAGTGATTTCCAATTGCCTGAGTCTCTGTAGGAATCCCTTGCCCAAGAATGTTGTCAAGAATGAGGCCTGGAGCTGGTATATCCCCACACAGCACAGGTATTCCCAGCAGAAGTGTCATCTTCCATTCCCTTTTTCTCTGCTTGAAGAACATGCAGGGACAGAGACACATCAAGCAGAAACACTGAATGTCCTGAGGAAAATGAGACAAAATCATTGCAAGACAAAAGGCACACATTTATACATCTCCAGAAAAACTCAAACACATGCTGAATTTTCATTTTCTCATGCTTAAATTTCCACTTCTGAGAAGGTCAGCTAATAAACAAAGTCACCTATTACAGTTGTACAAATGTTTCATCCCAACTGTTTTATATTGTCAAGAAATAAAGTGAAACTAGTCAAAATTCAGTGTCCCTGGCAAATATCTGAAACTCTTTTTATGTGGAGCAAGGATACAGCTAGGGCTGAAAGAACATGTGTTTTCAGTCCCACTGAAAATTTCACTGTCTTCATATTTGCTTTTATCCCAATGTAGAACAGAAAGTCAAACATTGACTACTGAAACTTCTGAAAATCACAAAGTTCAGAAATGTCAAAACATGCCACTTTAGTATTTCTGATCTAAAAGAAATGCTGAATATTACAAAACTGCAATATGGAAAAACATTCTTTGAATGAAACCAAAGCATTACATTTTAGCTCAGTTCAATACCAGTGTAAGTCTACCTGAAATCATCTTGATACACACAAAAGATGGAATTTAGATGCCTTGTGTTATTAATTTTTCTCTAAGGACAGATTTTTTAGGTGGGCCAGAAAATATATCACCCATTTTACAAATCCCCAGGGTTACCCAAAATAAGACATCCACTTGAAACTTGTGAAATGTAATCCACTAAGGAGATGTTTCTGGATGGAACTTGGTCACCAGGATGTTAGTCACAATGACACTGCAAGGCAACACAGATAAATGTTGAACAGATCTGAAACAAAATATTTAGCTTAGTTCAACATGAAAAAGGAGTTTGGAGTGTGTTGATCCAATCCCCAGCAAGACACCGTTTTTCAGATTTCTAAAGGCTGGTGTTGCAATTGTTCAATATTGTACCGAGTAACCAACCTAGATGATTCTTTTTCTATGACATGTATCTTTCCAGTGATCATTCATAAAGATACTCTGGAGTTTATTTGGGTAAAATAATATGTATTACTGAAGAGTTATACTGATGACCTGTGACACTAGAGTTTAGAATACTTTGAGTCATTTTACTGAGATAAAGTTAGCTTAGATAATGTTAGCGTAGAGAATGACAAGGTTTCTGACCACTATAAATACATATTGCCGTCATATTTAAACTAGTAGATAATTAATGCAGAGCCAGCTGCTACTAATATACTGTACTAAGACTTGTTAAACCAAGGCTCTAATAAAGCTGTTAATACTGGTAATACTACACAGCATTTCAAACCGAAGCAAAATTTTCCTTAGAATTTTCTCCTTTCTACAGAGGGGTTTGTTACAGTTTGGGTTTCTTTTTATAATTAACCTCCAACAGCATACATCATGTTATCTGTCAGAAATAAAGTCAGACCTTGCCTCAGGGGTCCTGCAGTTTAAAAGGCAAGAACAAGAGAGTCAAGATGTGTTAGAAATCTAAAACAAGTAGGACTTATTATTTGCCTTATAACAGAAGCTGGACACCCACCTGGTCAAGCACAGGACTTCATTGCTTGTATGCACATTTGCAGACAGATAAGAAAAGATAACCTTTATCCTGTAGAGCAGGAATTAAAATGATATAGATCTAGAGGAAAGTATAGCTTAAAAAAATTGCTTTTTGCTTTAGAAGTCTCTTCTTTCTGCTTTTCACTCAAACCCAAGAAAACCTACAGTAGGGATGGTCATTTAAAGGAGAAAGAATAAAAGAAAAGAAAAGGAAGGGAAGGGGAAGGGAAGGGGAAGGGAAGGGAAGGGAAGGGAAGGGAAGGGAAGGGAAGGGAAGGGAAGGGAAGGGGAAAGGGAAAGGGAAAGAAGAGAAAGGGAAAGGGAAAGAAGGGAAAGGGAAAGGGAAAGGGAAAGGGAAAGGGAAAGGGAAA
>JANHFX010018764.1:50195-70769 GCA_027560015.1 Chloroceryle amazona | reverse complement strand
AAGGGAAAGAAGGGAAAGGGAAAGGGAAAGGGAAAGGGAAAGGGAAAGGGAAAGGGAAAGGGAAAGGGAAAGGGAAAAAGGAAAAAGATAAAATAAAAGAAAGATTTATTTTGAAATCTGTGGGAGTTTTGGGGTATGCTGTTAAAAACTGAACTCTATTTACCCAGATGTCTGAGGAATATCCTGCTGGAAATGAAAGGGAGGCATTCACTGATAATTTACCTACTGTTACAATAAAACTAACTGAAAATGCGAACAGTTCTGATCACCAGAGTCAGAAATTGGTATTCCAACAGTTTCATAAGAGAAATTGGTTTGCCTCCATTTTACTAAATTATACTGTTCAGTAGTTAGAAACTCATTTTATAAGCAAATACATACTTACCTATTTTTTAAGGCTCTGACCCGCTGCTCATCTTAATGGCTTATAACTAAGAGTGTTCCAACTGGTTGATACCATCTGTCTGAATCTGCTAGACAAAAGGGTAGCGGACTAGATCTGTGGCTCTAGCTCATTTAGTTTATATTCAAGAAACTGTGACATTAGACTTCAGTATGGAACACTGTTGAAATATTATGGAAGGCAAATGATTGTGTTTCCTTTACAAGAAAAGAAAAAATTAAAAATGCAACGAGTAATTAAACAGGAATAAAAAAGAGTGACAAGGCAGCTGTGGACTGTGTTATTCTCTGGTCCCTAGATATGGATGGACATTGAAATAGCCTGTCTTCTGGGAATTCAAAGAGAAGCACAGAAGGGGAAGAGTAGGTTTCTGAGTGCCCAAAGTTAAAACCATCTCACTAAAATAAAGACAGGAGTAGGTAGCTGCTCTGAACTGGGGGCTTATGTATCATAGCTGTGGATGGTCCTATGGATGGTTCCCCATGGAATTGCAGAAAAGACTGCCAGTGATAGGTGGAAAAAATCCTCTCTGCTGCAGGAGGTGTCAGAGTCCTGTTCAGCACAGGGATGCTACCTGCCTTCAGGCATAAGAAAAAGGCAAGTTTGTGTCAGTGACCAATATAGTTTCTGACATGCAATGCCCATGACACTGAATATTAAGGGTAAGAGAGATCAATGCCTCATTTTATAGAAATCAAGGTTTATACTCAGCCTGTTTAGAACACAGTTTTCACCCAAAGAGTTAAACACTAACTAAAACCTTTTTAACTTAAAGGGTCCAATTTGCTAATGATTTGTGTCCATGAACAAATCAACTTAATAGCACCATTTCTGGAAATATTACAAGCAGAGAGATAAGTTTCACATTCATCAAAGCTGTTTAAACCCATTTGGAGCCTTTTTTTTTTTTTTTTTTTTTTGGAGAAGCATTAAAAAGATTTAGCAGTTTAAGGCAAGATCAAGCCTATTTTCACACAATTATTGGAAATTGTTAAAAACTGCCTCTGCTTTTTCTAAAATGCACATTGTGATGCCATTAGGGCACCTCTGACAGGAGTGTAGACAAGGCATTTTTTTATCTTCTTCTTTTTTTTTTTTCTTCTAGATATTGTTTAGAGTTGCTTTAAGGACTGCTCTGAATGTTTGGGTCCACAGCCCTCTTGTTCCCTTGAGAAACAGATACTATCAATGGTAATTTCTGAATAATCAGAAGATTATTTATCTTTTGACACTGGTGACTACACTTACACCCCAAACTCTTGCCAACCAAAAAGCTGTCTTTAAAAAGACTTGAAGTTAGTAATATCTTTTTTTTTTTTCCCTCTCAGCTGAAGGGATAAAAAAGTTTAGATCATGGTGAAAACTAACTTATTTTTTCCCCCCAAATTAATTAAACGTATACTCAGTTTCCTCAATAATATAGCTTATCTATGTTTTATTGGGTTTATCAGTCCATGTGTCAGTTCTGAGCACCTTCGCTGAAAGAAAACTATGCAATTATGTTTTCCCCAAAATCTCATTTGTCCTGTATCAGGCAACATAGCCAAACATACAAAGTTTCCATTATTCCTCTGTGATTCTGCCCTGCAACGACCATCAAAATTAAAATTTCCTTTTACTCCAATCTAATTAAAATTAATTGAAAGCACATGCTTTAAGCCAGTGTGCTATACTGTCAATGTAATCGGTTTGTCTTATTCTAGATAAAGCCATACCTGCTTGCTAAAGATATACACGTTCTGGCTTCTTCATTCACCTTTGAATATTAATAAAACGCTCAGGAGGCAGGTGAGAACAGTTCTCTCAGTCAGTACTTTGACTTTTGGTGAAAATGCTTTCAGAAGATAATTACCAGTAGTCATACTACCCAGAATCCCCAGCCAGGCCATGAACTGAAGCTGAAATGTTCTTTCAAGAGACTCCTTAGTCAGTATCTTGGGAGATACATGACCAGTGTGATTTAAGAAAGAGAGTCTGCAGGAACAGGGATGGGGAAGACAGACACAGGAATGAAGAATGCACACTGGAAATGTTTAGCTTGCACAGATAAACAGCCAACATCTAATGGCATCATAAATCAGAAGACAAAACTCCTTTCCTCGTCCAACACAAAGACTTCCAGATAATACTACAGGATACTGATCTTATGTAATGTATGCCTCCTTATTGAATGAAATGAGAGAGTTAAAAATAATAATCTGATAAATTTTTCTATAGTACACAGAAAGACAAGGAACGTTCTTTTTTTCCTGCATCTCTAGTCCTTTTCCTGCCTGCTCATATTCTCCGTCTCTTGGTTGACAAACACAACTTTCTAAGTGAGATACAGACGCAAGTGTGTGTGTGTCTGTGTGCACACAAACATACACACGTGTGCATATGCACACACACGAGTTTTAACTTGACGTTTGCTTTAAAGACTGCTGCACATAGTCTGGTGAACTCATACTGTGCATCTTCAGGATAAACACACACCTACTGCGTGTTTCGGAGGCACTACTTTGTCCCAAAAACAATTCCACCTTTCCCAGCTTCCTGTAAACATGGCAACTATGAAAAAAAAATGCTCCTTAAAAATCAAAAGACAGATTTTCCTGGAACTGCCAGATGCAGAAGATATAATGTAGGTAAATCAGGAAAATCAGCTACTCTTATATCCCTTTCTTTCTGTTTATTTTCTTTTGTAAAAATGTATTCCTTCATTAAGAATTAATTACTTTTCACTTTTCATGACCAGCATTAAGTGAGTAGAGTCAGTCCATTAAAGCATTGTGACTTTCATCAAAAGATCTCAGATTGCTACTGCAATATGTAACCCCCACAATGCCAGCCTGACTCTTAGCAGCTCTTTTTTTCCAAATCAAATTGCAACTGGTTTTTGGCAGCAACACCAGTATAATCAACCCCTTTGCTTTCCCCTTCTCCCTTTCCAAGATCCTAAATATATTTCTTTGTTCCCACCTCTACATCTTGCACTGGTCTAGCACAAATGTTGGTGAGCCGCGTGGTAGACAGGATCAGAGAACTAAATATCCTAAAAAAATACCTTTCTTTGGGGGTAGAGGAGCCTGTTTCATCCCAGTCAGTCACCAGCTGTGACTCACCAAATACATGTTTGTGCCAGTACAGCACCAGTGCAGAAACAAGGGGTCAGGAGAACAGAAGGCCAGTACCATGCTTGCTGAAGCTATCACTACCATTATATACCTAACTGTAATCTAAAAAAAAAAAACCCAACACTGAGATCTAGGGTCTTGTCTTTTCTTGGATCAGGGTCAAAAATCAAATATCTACTCACTCAAGGTCACAAAGAAAGTCATCAGAAGCAGGATACAGTCCCAGAAGTCTGCTTACTGGGTCTGCATTGCCCTGATAGAGAAACTCTCTTTAAAATAGCTCTTAAAAAGTTTTCAGTGACCTGCTTCTCAGGATATATAATTGCACATTACTTGTGGCATTTTAATCACTTCTGAAAGTACTGCCTGGAATTGTAAAGGTATTTGAAGACAAAGTGATCTCCAGCATACATAGTTTAAAACAGGCTGTTAGAAGTCTACATTGTTCACAGGCACATAAACTAGGCCTTTTTCCCCCTCCTTCCCTAAACTGCATGCCAAAAGATGTATGATCCACTTACTGAGCTGGGTCACCTTTAAGAGCACAGTGACACACCACAGAATTATTTGCCAGTCCTCACCAGAGATGTCTGCGAGCGCAAAGCCTGTGACAAAGGACTGAAATGACAGCACTTTGACTCACTTCTACATTGTGTTTGTTTAGGAAGGTCCTAGAAATTGTATTTCACCAACCACATTCGCTATCAACACACAATTATCTGGCTTAATCATGTGGAACAGTGGCAAATTCACCTGGGGCTTAAGAACTAATGACATTCTCGTCTGAGCTGCTTTAGTGAAATGGCCTAGCACCTGAAGCAGGAACAGCAAGATTGCTCAAGAAAATTTGGTTTTCTTTTTTCATTTCACAGCATAGGGGCTCTGCTCAAATCAACAAACGCTCCTGATTAAATAGCTGTGGTAGTTGACTTATTTGCACTTCTGTGTATGGCTTTGAATGTACATTGAGAATCCCTAACCTTTACAGGAAAAGAATTGTCTGTGACTTGTTTTTAATGTGTTGTCCTTTTGACATAGAAAATAGCCAAATAATTTTGTATTTGATAATTTTGGTATCATGAGTTCTATAAATGTAGGTAGCCCCAGATATTCCCAAACTAACAGAGGGGCAACAGCAAAAGAAAAAAAAGAACAACCCACCTTTTTTCTCACACAATGTATTTGTATCTATTTTTCGTCTGCAGCCTGAGCATGGCCATTTAAATTCTGCTTGCTCAACAGAAATACAGACCCTTATGTTGGCTTCCCCCCCAGTATACAGGAGATGAGTTGTGTTGCTGCTGACTGTGCCACTCAGTCTCAAAAGTTTACAGGATGGCAAAAATGAGAAATTGAGTGTTCAGGCTCCTGAATGCCTCAGAAAAGGGATAAGAAAGGCTGGGGGATCATCCACTCCTCCTATTTTGGCCATGGGAAAGAAGCTAACCCCATTTTCGTTAATAAAGTCAGAAAAAAAAAAAAAATTCAGAAGATATAGTAGGTGAGACTCTAACACTCACCTTTTATAGTCACCTTTAGTACTTCATGCTCAAGAACTCTGTGTCCAAGAAAAAAAACCACAGACAACCACAAAATGAGGAGCCCAAAATTGGACTTGCTGTGACCACTTTCCCTGCTAGGAAAATTAATCAACATTAACTACAATATGGATATCGGTTCATATTGATATACAGATGAAATTTAGTTCGTATGGATAAGCTGCACGGCCATCCACTCCAAGTTGATTACACTTTACTGTGTCCTACCAATGTACCATGAGCACCAAGCTGTGTTTGCAGCAAAAGCCACCCGCACAGCCCCTATACCCCGATTACTCTGAAACAAGCATGAGAAGCACTCGTGTAAGGTTGTGCACAAAGTGGGTTTTGATAGATCAGCCTATGTAGCCCACAGTTTGGTATCCCAGTGCCCTAACACTGATTGTCTGGCCTATTGTAACAAAGGCTCTGACTGCACAGTTTTTAGTAATTGCTGGAGAAGTCAGTGATTCTGGATTCTCTTAGTGAGTATCACTCCTGCAGATAGGCCTGCTAGGTTGGGTGCAAATATGCATTTCCCCTTTTAGATTAGTTCCTGGGCATAATCAGGCATAAATCCAGCCAAAGGGTTTCGCTGAAAGATAGCAAAGGCAAGTCAGAGCTAGAAAACCACCGCAGCCTCAGAGGTCCACAAGGAAGATATTCAATATGGTCACAGATGAAGCAAGTTTGGTTTAAGTTTGGTCTCCAGGGGAACTGGTTGCTGACAAGCCATGCCATGCCATTTAACTGGAAAGACCTGAAAGTTCGCAGCAGACTGACTGAGATAGGAAAGAATAGAGGGGCTGAATTATCCAGGTTAGCTTTAATGTAGTCTTGAGTCGTCTCAGAAGGAAGATTGAGCATTCTTTTGTTTGCTGTGGTACTATAGGAGCTACATCAAGATAAAACTAGGTAAAACAAGAATCACTTTGGAGGCTACGAGGGAAATTAGTTCTTCATAGAAAGCCTTCTGTGCTGCAAAATGCTGAGGCTTACCTGGAAAGTCCTTTACAGAGCAGCCGTCAGAACAAGTTGTCACCACCAGCACCTTTGAAGCCCTCAGCATACTGCACTGTCCCTGGAATTTTTCAAGTCTTGAGGGACTCGGTTTCTAACATATACCTGGCCATCACCACTACTGATCTCATGGGGAGCTTGGGGTTTCTAGGAGCCCCAAAGACACTCCACCTATTTACTTAACAAGCACTGGGCTTGGCACTGTCTCAGCAACCGCCTGACAGCCTGCCCTTGGTCTCTGCACAGGGCTTTGCATCACTGCAGGGATTATTTTGCCCTTGATGTCTCACTCTGTCATAATTGTAGTTTCCTTAGCACTCCAGATCGCTGTGCTTTTTAAATCTTAACTCACCACTAGTATAAATCAGTATAGCTAGACTGAAGTTACAGCAAATAATACTGACAGAGTATTCAGACAGCAAATCCAACTCACTGACATGAAGAAAGTGCTTTTTCAATATATCTGTGTCACTACTATGTGCTCTAGAAAAAGAGGCCATGCTTTAACACCAAAATATCTAACATCTCAGGGAAAAGACCGTATTTACCAAACCAGTTCTACTCCAGTGACATAGAGGGATAAATGCAGTCAGCCTGGATTTGCATGGCTTCTGTGACACCACTACATCACCATCAGAAGCAGTTCAGTCAGTGAGTTCAATGATTTGAGGAAACAATAAATTCACTATATGCCAGCATATCAGTTATCACTGATAAAAGGGAAAAGTTGCTTCCAGATGGTCTTTACCCTATGGTTGTTTTCAACATTTTGCTGTTAAGGCTGTAGTAGTGGTTAAATGACACACAAGTGGCAAAAGTGAGACCTGGTGCATTAATGCAGGTATGTATGTGAATCCTATCATTAAAGCATTTCATGCCAGTTGCCGTGCAGAAGTTACTATATGTATAGTCACTTATCACTAATATTAGGTTTCATCGGGCATATCTGAATCAGGAAATAATATGGTAATTTTCACAGTCACCAAGTGGAAAATATTTATGGTGCAGCAGTTTAATATATCTGTATTTTATATTTCTAAGATTGTACCTGATGACATAATAAGAGTTGGAGTTTAAATAACAGCTGGATGATTTCAGGAAGAAAAAATAAATAAAATAAAAAATCTGCACTGGCAGAAAGCTTACTCCTTTATAAAAAACCTTTTCCACGTTCATCAGGATTGCCAGCCTGGGGCAAGCTTAATTAAAGTCAATGGAGAAAAAAATTGAATACTTAAAAGTGCTGTTTGGGACTCACAGAGCTTGAATGACTCAAAATATGAAATATTCAATTACTAATAATTGTGAGGTTTTGTTTGGTGAGCGTTTTGTCACTCACTCCACATCTGACATTCTTCCCCTTTCTTTCTCTGCTAGACAGAAGGGTTAAAAGAGAAGAAAGTTAACAGGTCAGCTCCAGGACGGGTGGAGGCACCTACATTTCCCTATCCTCTGCTCTTCATCATCCTGGTCTCGCCCTTTGATTCAGACCTTATGCTTGATGCTTCCTTGCTTCTTCCTTCCCTCTCTCCCTGAAACACACTCTATCTTCTCCGCCTTTCACTTGTTCAGACTGTGCTCATGATTCATGAGGCAATGATCTGACTTAGAACGTGACCTTACATTTAGCAGCTCTATTGGCTCAGGTGCCTGGGAGAGTTTGAATTCCTTACTGACTTGGGCAGACCGTTTGACAAACCCAAATGCTTCAGATGGTGATTTGGAAGAAATGATACCAAGACTTACTTTTCAACAAGCTCACCAGGCCTTGTAAAAGGAAAATCTGTTGGGCAGGGACAATGAAAGTTGAAATGGTTTTATTTACCGGATGGAAGTGTTAGAGGAGGTGAGCACAAATTTCAACATATCCCTCGCCCAAAGGTACATCTGAACCCAAATATTGAGCTTTGGGAGTCAGGGAGCTCATTGTGACTGATGCACCAGTAAAAGTGATGTGCAAGAGGTCAAGCAACTTCCTCAACCTCAGAATGAAAACCAAATTCAACCAATGTTAAGATCCATGGATTAAAATAGGACACAAAACAACTGAAGTCAGCCTGTTAGACCAATGTGAAACATTCCTACTCTATTGCAAATATACTCCAAGTATTATGAACAAAGGACAGCTTGGGCTAACTTTTGGACTATTCAACAATTCCAGAATTACTGGAAGAAACAAGAATAAGGTTTGTTAAGTGACTGATGAGGACAGGTTATTTCAGTGACATTTTTTAGCTTATTTTGTTTTCTTACAATAAAAGAAAAAATTAGCTTGGGGAAATAGCAATTTAATTAACATATTCTCCAGGACTTAATGATACCTGAGTAGAAGGCAACTCTTAAAATGTGAAACCCTTGACATTGCCAGCATAGAAAAATAAAGCACATGTCTCTCAGTGGGTACCAGGGACCTATATTATGTCCTACTGTTGGTTACAGAATTTTCAATATTTTCTTATCCTTTTTCACTCATATGAACTGCAGCTTATAGCAGTGGTAATCATTTCCTGTGTTTGAAAAAGAGATGAAAGCATTCATGGATGAAAGCAAGTTGGATTTAATCTCCTTCTCTCTCATCCAGTGCACTGTACTGATCATTTTCCAAAAAAACAAGACTTAAGCTCATTTTTGTCATGACAAAACTAGTTTCATAATAATCAGATGGCAATTCCTAGTGTACACAATTCTAATATAATTACCAGGAGGAAATGTAGAGGGAGTTGCAGGTTTGAGATAAAGAAAAGCCTGTGAATTTTGTATTAATGTCTCAGACTCTCTTATTTGTGCAAGTAATCAATCTTTCGGGGAGTAGAATAGTAATTCTTTGTGAAAAAAATGACAAGAGTCTGAGAAAGAAAGAAGATAATCTGAGTTTCATTCTGTACACAGCAGGTCAGCTGTGATTGACAAAGCTCATCACAAAACTATAGCTCCCAGAATAATCCCAATAGCAGAGTTTCATTTGCAGCCGAAGCAGTGTTAATGACATGTTTAACAGCTGCTTGTTGAAGTTTGGAATCTGCATTAACCTGCAGAGCAGTGAACAGAGAAATGAAGGGAAGTATTGAAATCAAGCCTTCATTATGCCGACAGCTTAGGGTAAGGGGTAGTGAGGGGTTCGTGGAGCAGGAGGGCGGAGAGGTGCAGGTTTGGAGAGTTCAGTTGCAGATAAGTATAGTCAATGAGATAACAGCATCTGATCAATGAACACAAAAGGTTGCAAACGTGAACTGACATGCTTGACTCAAGACACCAGGGTAGGGAAAAATTAGACAACTGGAATGAGAAAAAAAGGAGAGGTGGAAAACCAAGGGCTGTCAGCATGGCTCATGAGGAGGAGAACCAACAGCAGTGTGCCTCACAGATTGTCACACTCTTTCGGCCATCCCATTCTCCAGCGGGCTGTTTTTTATCCAAAGGCCTTTGCCTACCCTGTAAAAGGGACCAGCTTCACAGCATTCAGTCTCCTGGTGATATCCATTTCCTAATGAATAAACAATGACAGGATACCGGCTGCCTTTCCATGCCACACTGGTATCCAGCAATTAGAAATTTAGAAATCCTGGTCTGACTCCAATCTTCCTGCACCCATGTGCCTGTTAGCAGCCAGAGTATGTGCTTGAGTTGCCCATGTACTGCACAGCTCTACATCAACCCCTTCTCTCATACTGATAATATTAATCAGTGACACACAAGCAAATGCCAAAGGCCTGGAAGTCTCTGATCTCTTTCTGCACGCTTCAGAATGTTGGGAGTGCCAGGAGGCATCTTTTGATGGAGATGGCAATTAATAGAGACATATACATACAATACCTTAATAGGTTAAACAAAAGGCCTCTTGCTGTGCTTTGTTACTCTGAGTACTGGAATCAGCTTTGTCTTCTATTCGAAGTCATTGGAAGTCCATCCTTCACACAATTATGTTGACCTTTCTTGACTGAGGGGCTACTTAGTGTTTTTCATTGGTCTGGGTTGTTCTCTGTTGCTTCATGATAGAAATAGGACACATTTAGTCCTTTAGAAAACCATATAATTTAGAGCAGAAATTGTAGGTGGAAGGCACTCCCACCTCAGTCCTCTGTCTTAGACTTCCAGACAGGTAAATCCAAGCATATTTCAGCTTGAACTGAAAAGGTCCCCAAGCTCCTGACAAAATGTCTTTGCAAAGACAGGCACTGGAAAAAAATAGGCACATTTGTGGTCAAGTTAGTTCTAGCTAGGCTAGACTCAGTAGACCCATCACAGTGCCTCTAATCTACGGTAAGTGCCTTTAGCATTAACACAAGTGACCATTCCTGAGAAGATGGAAAAGATTTTTGTTTTTCAAGAGTATTTGGCATTCAAAGCCAAGACATCCTAAGGGTACTCACAGGTCGTGAAAAACAAATACAAGTTTGGAGGTGTGCAAGTCTGACCCAAATTCAGAGGTCACACTAATGGTAAGGTCTACCATTCAAACTGACTATGATTTTCTTCACATGTCTCCAGCTGCAGTGTTTTATTTGCTACCTCTTTTTTTATTTTTAATTCATATGTCTTTGTCTCTAGTGAGGGTCAAAATCTCTGCTCTGGAACAACATTGTCTGGGAAGCAAGCCAAAGCACAGTTGATGCTCTCCGGAAACAACAGGAGAAAGAAGAACAGCATTGAATTGGCATGGTCCAGAGGCTAGAGCAGGAGTCAGAGACCTGTGTTATATAAATACCTTCAGAGTGACTTATCATAAGACCAAAGGCAATATTTCTTGACATTCTTCATCAGAAGGGCTTTTGTTCACAGAAAAAAATCAAAATTAGGCTAAATATTGAATGTTCCTATGATTATTTTCTCCCACTTGCTTGTTTGCATGTGGTAGACATGTTCAAAAACATTTTAGTGGGAAGCATAATATTTTTGCAGACAACCTTCTGACATCTTAAGGCACATAGCAACCCAAATACTGCACTAAGGAAAAAATACAGATGGAAACATGTGTAAGATAGAAGTAATTTATGCCATCTCTTTCAGTTAAAATATTCTACCACCACCAAAAAAAACCAAACAAACCAAACCAAACAAACAAACAACCAAACCAAACCAAAATAAAACAAAACAAAAAAAAAATAGTATTTTGTCATTCCTTTCCAGAAATTCTTTTCATGCTGTGAAAAATTTCACTTACTCTCTCAGCTGTCCTGTGACCTTAGATGTTTAAAATCAGACAAACTTTGGGATCATTTTCTTATGTTTAAGCAGCCATTTGCTGACAGTGAATAATGCCAGATAGTGCTTTTAGTCTTCCTCATGCATACCTGCTAGCTACTGCATTATCAAAAGACTTAGATAGTATTGTTAATTTTGTCCCCTAAAACACATGCAATGGATTTACACAGATCCTGATGGTTTTGACAGTAAAATCTACTTCTAGGACAGACTCCTTAATCCATGTTCCCAAACAAACCTGAGGGCAAAGACTGAATGATAGTAAGCTGTTGAACATGAAAATAAATAACAAATGAAAGGAAATGAGATATATCTATGGAAAAATTTGGCACTGTGTTTAAACACCTTTGTTTTGATTTTCACAGATACCTTTTTAATATAACAACTATGTAAGACAGATAATTTTCTCAGCAAGAGCTTGGGAAGCCATATTATTTTCATCTCAGCCATTAATTTTGCAGTGGCCAGGAAGTTTATTATAGTGCATATAAAGTCAGAAGTAGGGTTAGTCTTTGGATCTAAATACGTAAAGATCACAGTCACTACAACAAACCACCAGTTCTGTTGCCACTCCGTTCTGCTTTGCAATATCCGAGTATAAAAAACTGCTATAAAGTTTTAGCAAAGTTTATATGATAATAATAAATTTTGCTGGGTTTGGTAGCGTCATGTACTACTTGTGCTCTCCATATCTGAGTTTGTTGAGTACTCTGTCTTCTCCCATTTGGCTTCTCTGCAATTAAGTTAGCTAATGCATGCTAGTATTACACTTGCAACAGGAAAAGCTCAATTTAACTTGGCTGCGCAGAGGTTCAAAGCCAGGGCTCTGCAGGAGCTGGGATACAGCGTATGTAGTAAGTTACAGTCTATGAAAGTTTCCTTGGAGATAAATATTTCCCTGTGTAAGCAAGCAGCATTTAAATCACAAGTCAGTACAACTTTGTTTGAAGATGCCCTTTGGTATTTTTAATATGATACGGCCATGTTAAAGCGTGCTATTGCCATCTCCAATGAAAATGACTTTATATCAGGTCTGCTTAATGTTCTTTATTGATACTATCCAGCTTTGCAAGCGCTTTAGGGGGGCAGGCAGTATCACAGTATCTGAAGAACAAAGAGGTGAAGGGACTTACCTGAGACCCCTCATCAGACCAGAGGTATACACTTTGCTATCCTTTCAGCCACACAGCTTCCCTATGCACAGTATTCAGTGAGCTGACAGTTGCACAAGCAAGGCTTTCATCCTTTTTCTAAGTAGTATTCCATGAAAATGGAATTAACATGTATAGAAATGATGATGCTACTGAAATGTCCTCAAAGCCAGCAGTGGGAGTTAGATCTGCAGGATGATTACGTAATTCTTGCTTGTTTTGCTGACCAAACCCTCCTTTGAAACTTAAGGTATTCATTTGTGGTTGCATTTATGTTCCATCACAAAAAAAAATGTCTCCACATGTATGATCAACCCCTCGCACAATAAAGTATTGTCAAAACAGGGATTGCACAGTAGGAAAAAAGAAGTATGCATGAGTTAGAGAATACATTAATTTTCATTCTGTTTCAGTGTAAAAATATTGCAATCTTCATGGTTTTTCTTTACAATTGCTTCATTTCAGACCAAGGAAAAAAAATATTCAAAGAAAGGGACTCAACTTTTGACCAAGTACATATGCATTACATGCATACACGGTAGCTTAATCTGGTGTAAGGAAGCAAGATTTTGACACCTTTTAGTGGGACCATATTCTATATTTATCATTACCATTTCCAGGCCTTTTTTATAGCCAGACAAGAATAAGGTGACAACTCCATACCTGTCTGAACAAATTTCTTTCACTAATGGTTTGAAATCCAGGAGATGATCTTTTTGCCGTATGTGAGTTTTACTTCTCTTAACCATATGGCTTTATTGCTAAGCAAAATATTTCTAGATTTCTATTTTTTTCATCCTCAAGCTGGGACAAATGTCAGCATTTTGAAATTTTTCCCACATTAAGAATCAGGGAGGGAAAAATGTATCCAAGCAGTTAAAATATTTCCTTTACATCTCAGACTTTTACAAAGGTTTATAGTATAATTAGTCTAGCTTACAAAGCAATCAGTTATTTTGAGCTGGAAATGGTGATTTTTATACAGAGAAGGTCAGAACAGAATGATATTTTATCCAGATTTTGAAAAGTTTGGGTTTGAATGAATCAACATATTTAGCAATTAAATAGTTTTGAAGTTGAAATTTTTTTCCAGTCGTCTCCAAATAAAGATAATGCAGGCTTTCTAAGGCTTTCTTCTTGAAGGGAAGCCAATAAGCTTTGTTTTAGTTCAGGAAGTGACTTAGGGATATGTGAAGTGAGAGAGGGGAGGCAGACAGAGACAGGCTTTGCTGAGGATCAGAGGTTTTGAATCAGCCATGGAAAAGGACACAGGAAGAAAAAGAAAATGAGAAAATAAATGGGGGATGGGAAATCACAAAACACAAAAGATAAGGAGCTTTGCTATGGACTGTGATTTCACCTGTGGCAAAGAGAGAAATTGTGAAGTCCTCACTTTTTCATTAACCCGGCTATGTCTTAAGCAAATTGCTACTCTTATTTTGGGTTTGAGTCAAGAAGGGCTGACGCAACCCTATCGTCATGAGACAACATATAACTGGGCCTATGGTTTCAACATCTGTTACCACATATGGTGTACTAGCTGGATTCCGAGTGTGTATCTTCTGGTTTAGTTTCAACCAGAAACAATCAGTTTCACACACCCAGAAACTACCCAGTGATGTGAACCGAACTGGTAAGATCCAAGGGCTTCAATAGCATACTCATGAGATGAGAAAAAAAAGCTAATGTGCCAAATATTTGGCTATCTTTGTACAGAAGCATAGAACCAGTCATCCTTTTGAAATGGCTTCCTAACTCAAGGGAGACCTGGTAGAGAGTCTTGTGGTTGAGTGACAGCCTTCTTTTAGCATTTTCCCACCAAAGTTTACAACACAAAAATGTAAGTCATCCTTCATCTTTCCATCTTTCTCTTGAACACAGACATGAAAGAAAGATCAAGACCACTGGTAACCTGGATAGCGAGGACTGAAAAAAATGGGGGAAATTATCTCCACCATATTGCGAGGCAGATATTCTAGTTCTCTGCCACATATTGGGTCAGACTGCAGCAAACAGTCCTGCAGTCCTGTGCCCATGGCTAGGAAGCACATTCCCCAGCTACACGACTCAATACTGTGAAAGTTTTTAGCAGTCACATATTCCAAAACGTGGTTATTCCATGTAAAGAAAGAAGACACTTGGTACATTCATCGCAAGAATGGGCAGAGAAAGCCTCATCTTGTTTCAATAAAGGTCATCCCACTCTTGAAGTGCGCTCAAATAACTCAGAAAGACTCACCCTGTTTAAACCTGCAACATCAATCTAAAGACAGATGCACTCTGTGAGCATTAGTGAGAGCAAAGATACGGGCAATTATCGTGTATTTCATAATCATTTTAGGTTTTAAGGACTCGGTCAATGTAATGTTGTTAATGCACGTTTTCCCTGATATTTTTAAAGGTCATCCATCCTTTTCTTTAAAAGATCAAAAGTAGGAATTAATACCATAGTAAATGTTCAAGCCTGCAAAGTGTCCCTCCTCTGTGACACGACTGAGGTGTTTGTTCCTTTCCTTGCTTTGATCTTTTTCCAGTGGCATGCAGGCACTATAACCTTTAAGTCTGAATTGAACCTGCAAATCCCTCATGACTGAGCAGGTTTAAAACTGAACAAAAGTAGTCTCTTCCTTAGATTGCTAGTAGGAATGGAGGAGTCTTCCACGCCTTACACTGTCAGCATGGAAGATGTCCATTTACCTTTAAATTAAAGAAGAGCTTTTCTACAGCTGTTACTAAAGCTAAATTTTAGCCAGTTCCACCATGTGGCTTCCCTCACAGAAAGCTACTGTGTTCAGGACCAACAGTTCTTGGCAGTATTTGTCTGGTAAGAGAAATATTAGATTAATATGGCAAACAGGAATTGACACCCTTTTTCTTCATAGCATGGTAGGAAATGTTTCTCAGGAATTATTTAAACAAACAAACAAAAGACCTTAGGGGAAAAATTGAAATTAAAATTAAAACTTCAGGAAGGTAGGAGCTGATGCAATTTGCCCATTACTACCTCTGATGGATTTTGGAGCATCATTAGCTCTGGTGACACTCTTGTGTCAGCAACCATTTACACTAAATGGACAGCTGGTCTCCTTCTAGACCAGTTGCTTGTCTTACATGAGCCATTTGCTCACTGCAGACCTATACCCCTAAGCAGAGATCATTAAAGCCAGAGGCTTTCACAGTGCCACACTTCAGCTCTATCAGGGGTATGAAGATGGTGAGGCAAGAAGAAGGAGAAATAGCCAAGGCATCTTTAGGAGACCCTAGGGCCATAAGGTACCCAGCTCCTACAGATGTGGGAGTTTATGAGGACTTGCACTGACATTTCCAAATTAAAATTTATAATAACTGGACAAAAACTTTAATATCAGAGGTTTTTTGCAGGCAGTTGTATTTTCTTGGGAGGGTGAACTAAGATATTTTTCATCCTTGCTGGAGATGGAGTTATTGAATAGTGACAACCTGAATGTCAGCCTGATCATGCCATATGTTTGGTATGTTCTAGAGCATGCTGCAGGGTATGCATACATACCTCCACTTCCTCCTTGAACTTAAGTACTACTTTACTTATGGTTCTGTGCAGAGACAGTGACTCATTACCTAAGTTTTTGTTTATTATGTATGTAGAAGGTTAGGAAATACATACCATCCTTTATTATAATCTGTACAGATTTAGTTATATAAGTGTGAAATAATGAGCCATTAAAAAACATCTGTGTAGGGGACTGGAGTTGAGCAATAAATCTATCTAACAAATTTAGCTTTATTTTTCACAATTCTACCCATTATTAAAATTTCTTTTAAAGTCTTATGAATGGATTTGAAGCAGAGTTCTGTGGATATCTGATACACTCTCTCCAGGGGAATTTGGAGACAGCAGCTTGTTCTGAAAGAGCAGTGAACTTACTGCCCCATTCCATGATGTCAATAGGAATTGCTGTCCTAGAGAGAAAGCAGCCACATCTCAGGAAGAAAAAAAAGTTGAGAGATGCTGTTTTGTTCTGGGACGGTTAATTTGAGTTTCTTACTCAGTTGTCTTTTTGTTACAGATGGGGTCTGCTCCCAGCCAAATTTTGCAGGCAAACTTGCAAAACAGTATTTTATTTTCTGCATGTACATTCATGTGTTTCACAATCACTTCCCATTTAATTTGTACAGGTAATGTCAGACAAAAAGGACAACTCAGACTGCAAAAAATGTATTTCCTGAAATGTGATCACATCAGTATGCAGGAAGTGTTTTTGGCATATTTCCTTTGCTTTTTGCTTTATTTCAATCTGTTAGAGTTCGGGTTTGTATTATTCATACATATCTTATTTAACAAATACTATTATATATATATTTTTAGTGTTACCCAGCAAAAGGCACTGGCATATGTAGAATTTGCCCAGAAACTATCCTACCAGAAGTGACTGATAACCACAAATGATTTTTCTGACTCTGCAATATCATGGAATAAATAGCAGTCCTCTTCTTGCTCAGGCTGCCAATGTGCTCCACTAAAGCTAAAATCTTACTTGAGGTTTGGTTATCAGAAAGGAGAAAACTTTGATTCTCTAAGTCAGGAGTAGATGAGTGCACATCATAGCAATGTTATGACCATTTAATCGTTTTTCCATAAGAAAAGATTAAAATGCCTTAGTTATGCTAGATTAAATGCTCATTCGATAATTGCAATGGACAGTATGCTTTCAGAGTAGGAGAATTAAATTAAAAGAAAGACAACTACAGAAAATGTACTTGTGGTAGAATTAGACAATGTTTCATCAGTCCCTGATGTCTCTACAGTAATGAACCTGTCAAAAGATAATAATATTTTAGTGAAAGGTGTGATTGGATAAGTCACGTTATTTATTAACTGTTACCCTAAAATATCACTTTTGTCTTATTATTAAAGAATGGTTAGAGGGCAGCAGGGATGCCTGACATAAAGCATTAAAATATGGATTATGGCTATAACAGGCCGTGGAGTGTATATGCTGTGCTGTAAACTCTGCAGCATAACTTGCTAATACCTGATGACTGGGAACATTCAAGAAACCATAAACCAGCAGACTTTGTGCAAATTCTTTGGATTGATTTGGTAATACAGCAGCATATTTAGCTAGCTTCCTGGAGTTGTACTTGTTAAAGCATCTTAACCATCCAGTGTCCTTAGCTTATAAACTTGATTTTCAAGGCATTGCAATTAAATACTTTTTAATTTATTTTTTTTCATGATGGTGGTAATGGTCATAGGCAGGGGTGTTTTATGGAAAAGGGAACTATATAGCAGCTAACACCAGCAAACAATGGTCAAAAACCACAGCACACTCTCTGGTATTCCCATAGTATATGCTATTTATTGCGAGCCCAGACTAGGTCATCTAGCTGTATGGTAAAGAAGGGATCTTTTTAAGTCCACTACACACGATAATGAAGAGGGAGGAAATAAGCAGTGGCACCACAGATAAGAGCAAAAGAGCTACTATGAGAAGGGAAGGATGTGGCTACTATACTGAGAAGACCACATCAAACCCACAGATATTATGTACACAGAAAGGGTCACTCTAAACATTGCTGCCTTTGTTTTTGTAAAAGCACCAGAAGAGGAAAATCAGGAATCAGACTTCTCAAGCAATGCCTGACTTTTTTTTATTTAAAAGCAGCACAAATAATTTTGTATTTATTTTTTTTTTCTATCCATATTTCCTCAGCTCAAGATCCGCAATTACAAGCAGGATTCTGCCAAATCATACTGCCCTGTAACAGTTGGTGGTTAGTCAGGATATTCTGACTTTCCTGTGGCTGCTAGATCACATCACACTGATAAAATGCAAGATAAGAAGCTGTATACAGTAGAAGCTTTTAAACAGCAAACTGTACCACCTTTAACAAACTACATGAGATTGCCTAAAACTGCACCTCGACTTAATTCTCAAGCAAAATATATCTTGCATTTCCAGAAATTGTTTTCATTAAGAGAAGATGAAAAGTTACCAATTATGCCGAGAAAAAGCTAACCTTGTGGAAAGATGAAAAACTATTTAAAATGAACCCATTCATTGATAAAAATTCAGCTACTCCTGTTAGATGCAACTTGATCCAAAGTGCTAAGTGTAGGGTTACAATCCCTCATGTGTCTTGAAACACAAACCCTTCAATAAGTCAGGGGCACCAGCAAGTTGTTGATGTTTTTCATCATTGCCAGGAGACCTTCTGTTAAATGCATTAATTCAGGGAGTAACAGTACAACACTGGACAACACCAAACTGGCCAAGTCCCCCAGTACACATTACCTTTCAAGGCTCATATGAAAGGCTGCTCATGGACAAATCAAGACTTTTATAGTAGGAAACTCAAATGATACACTGCGATGGATACCAGGAGTGTGTACATCACCTCAGCTTTACCAGTGTAACTGCATCCTTGGCCAGCCTGCAGATGGAGCATTCAGGCTTGTTTGAGACACACAACACACGCGTGTGTTGCATACACACCCATGTGGGGAGACAAAATCGCCTGGAGCAGGTACGTATGTACATCATTCCCAAGCTTTACTCTTAGCATTGAATAAATTCCACTGGCTTTTGTAAAGTTAACTATTATTATCAAAACCGAAGCAGATGTTAAATTACTGAGAAAATCCAAGCATTGGAGATGAGGCTACATCCCCGTTTGGCTACATATACAAATACTGTTGCATTTTCCTTTCCATGACAACACGAAATCCTGGAAGGCTTCCTAACTTGGTTCATATTTATGAGATCACAGTTGAATCAGTATTCTGGTACCAGATTTCTGCCATACTCAGAATGATCACAGAAACCTTTATTTCATGGCAAACCAAGGGTCAGTGCTGCTGGAGAAATGATGGCAAATATTTGTTACTGTTTGACTCCTCTAAGGGTGATTAGTGACAACCTAATATGCAAGTGGGAGTATTAGAAATATGCAGACTATACAGATTTAAGCCATAACACAGGATTATATGAGAGCACCTACAATCACAGCATTTGCCATTGACAGAACATTATTGAGATAATGTGCCTGGAGCAACCAGGGACACCACACCTACCGTGATAGGCAGTTTCATAGGAAGCAGGGGGAGAACGAACATCAGCAAAGCAAATTTGGGATTTACTACAAAGCTGAATGAACTGTTGTGCATAACAAACAAACAAAAATACAAAACCAGTCAACCTAGCCTCTTAATTTGGATAACTGCAAATACAGTGCAAAGCACTGAAGACAGGAACTGAAGAGGAAATTTCAGAGGTGGTTTCTGAAAGGGCTGTTGAGCAGTTTTCTTTGCACTTTTATGGCTGGTAATTAGATGGTGTAAATATCTATCTAATACCAACAAACATACCTCTACACACTTACCTTCCCCAAGCAAGTTTTGGACCACATGGCACCCTTTGAAGACAACCACTTTAATGGGACAGAAGATAACCCAGGTTTCTAGAAAAGCATGTAGACAAAACCAAAACCAACCAACCAACCAAAACACCAAAACACCAAACGAAACAAAGCAAAAAAAAACCCACACAAACCAACCAAACAAAAAAAAAGCAGAAGAAAGATTTGTTTTCAGGTCACAATAGATAGATACTATTAGTATGCCACTATAAGTGGCAAGGCAGGAGTTAATCTAATTCCCTACAGCTCCTTATAAAACGACAGTTTTTCAAAGGGCTGTACCTACACTTACAGCTAATGATGCAAAATGCAAGGAAGTGGAGAATCAGGCCCACTTGACTCTAATCCTACTGAGTAAAATATATATTTGTACATTAATCAGAATGTGCACAGAAATACCTATATAACAATACATAAGGAAATGAACAGATTAAAGCACAGAAAACTCCAGATGCTGGAAAAGATTTTGTACCCTTATTTATAGCAGTCAGCATCAGCAAGATTGTCTTTCAAAGGAAGGAGAGAGAGAAACTGACTTCACAAAGACACTTGCGTTTCAGGTCAGCGGTACTTAGGGAATATTTCTGTTCCCAGATGGCTTCCTGAGTTTATTTATAAGATGAAAAAAAAAAAAAAAAAAAAAAAAAAAAAAAAAAAAAAAAACAGAAAAAATTATCACACAACCTATATTATTATTTGGAAGGGATGTAAAAGAGTGGAGGCTCCTTATTTTCTTTAAAAAAGCA
>JANHFX010018764.1:16840-32026 GCA_027560015.1 Chloroceryle amazona | reverse complement strand
GGGCGGGCGATGCGGACGTGGAGTGGCAGGTGGAGAGGGGAAAAAAAGGATCATAGAGATCATGCCGTCACATTTAATTTCAGAGAACAAAACCTGAAGCTGATTTCTCTTTAGATCAGTTGTACACCAGTTGGAACATGGGTGCCTAGCACTGCGACAGAGTAATATGATCTGAGCTTTAAATAGCTGCCAAATAACCATGTGGTGGCTGGCAGCATTAAACGTGTTGCAATGAGAATGATCTGTTTCAAAGTAAAGCCACATAACAGAGGATAAGTCAATCTGATGTGGTATAGAAAAGGAGGGGGAACGTTTTTCATTATCTTTCCGAGTTTCTTTCTGCTTTAAATGTGTTTCCATCTTAAAGATGCATTAATTTAAGGCCTTTTTCTTAACCGGATTAAAACCTGAATCACGTGTGGGTCATTTCAGAGAACATCTCCTTGAACAGCCAAGCACAAGGCTGAGGGAGAGAACAGTGTGCCAAATGTGAAGTACCACTGCTGAGACCATCCCCTTGCTGCAACTCAGTTCAGAGTGGCTGCCTCCCAGTGTGGAAGGCACCTTCCCTACACAGAGGCTCCTTGGCAGTTTTTAGGACCAGATAAAGAACAGATCTATGGCAAATAACAGGGAGCAACTTCTGATCCAGGACCTCCCCTTATCCTCAGCAAAATGCAAAGCCTTACAGCACTTTGTGAGGCCCTTTTGGGCTCTTTGAGATGTAGGGAAAAATCAAGTGCAGAGTTTGGCGGTGTCTAATATAGGAGATGCTGCCAGTCCTCCATTCCTTCTTACCTTCGGGTCAAGTGGCTCTCCTGATCCCTATTATCAATGTGTGGTAGATGAGCCACATTGTGGACCAGAAAGACAGACCAGTTTAAACTGGTAATGTGAGTAAGAGACAGGAGAGAAAGTGGTGCTGTAAATACTTGTGATTCTTCATCCCTTCTGTCACTTTTGATTATAAATGACCAACTTCTGTTTTCAATTTCAGTGTCTCCACCAACTTCTGCAGCATCCACCCAGACTTACCCTAAGTTAGCACAGCAGAATTACATGTGAACATACTTTATCTCGTCTTCAGTGCCTGGAAATAGGACAGATAGGTACAGGAGAGCCTTAGGAAAACCCAGCTGCTTCATCAGAACGTAAATAGCCTCATTTCAGAGGTTCATTATGACTTCTTTAAAGATAATAAGCACAACATATTTTGCAGACAGTTAGGACTCTGCAAAAATGGGGACAGCAATACAGACATTACTTACAATTGTCCTACTAGCCATTTACTAGAACACTGTAGAGGTTAGCCTTAGTTGCAGCAGCTAGGTGCCCTGCAGAGAAATAAAGCAGGCTTTATTTTGCTTTTCCCCAAAGAAGAACACTGCTTTACCTCACTAATGTACATGTCAATAAACAGCCACATATTTGATGAAGGTCAGCTCCAGTGTAAACTCCAGCAGCTACCCCCATGAGTAACAAGGATAAACCAGGGGCAACTCCTTTTCTGACTGTTTTTGTCCGCAGCTGCCTTTTGCCACGTTGTGTCAGGGAGTCCCCCAGGAATCCATGGCAGCTGCACAGCGAGCTGGCAAAGGGCATCACTGAAGGACGCCTTCCCTCCTTTCTCTTCCTCCTTTCTCACCTCCATCCCCTTGTTTTCTTGCTGCCTCCTCTGTGGCCAGTCATGGTCCTTGCTATGTTTGCACTGGACAAGCAGATGATGGTCAGATTGAAAGTCATCAGAAAAGGCTTCTTCCCCACCTGCTCCTTTTTCCATCACTTTTCCAAACGTGTTACTTAAAAAAAACAACCAAGCAATTCTCTTTACTTCCAATATGATCACAGGCTATTAAGCAAAACCCAAAACCCTACAGGAAGATGGTTCTTTGGCGAATTTCACAGAATATTTTGATTGCAGTATTTAATCCCCTTTACAATCTTTTCATTAGCTCTCACCATGAAAATCCCTGCATTGCCACCAAGGATTTTCTAGACGAAAGCATATCTGGAAGAATGCCATGCATCAAGTCTCCTTAGCTGGCCTCTCTTCCCCAGGTTCTTACCAACCTGCACATAGTTCTTCACTGAAATCAGAAGAACAAGAGTTAGACTGTGTGTTTAGATAATATCCATACAGAAATGCCTCCCCACCGCCCTCAGCATCATTCCCTGGTCTGCAGCAGCTACTTATTACACATCACCTGCTTACCTACATATGCATCCTAGAGAGGGAGTGTGCAACCTGTCCCCACCATTTCAGAAAGAACCTGACTCTCAGTCCTGCCATTAGGAGAAGAAGGTGGTACCCAGTTAAAGCAAATTGATAGAGCTACTGACTGTTGCCACCAGTGTGAGTTTGAGTGAAGAATTTGAGAATACACAAGCAATTTCTACTGACACCAGAAAGGCTTCCTGAAGTTTCTAAGGCAACCTGCAGAAACACCTTGGATCTTCAACAGCCATTATGCCCACATTCTGACCCAAAGGGTTGCCTCCAAGGATGGCTGGCTCACACACGAGAGTGTAACTAATTTAGCTGCATAATGGAGACACTTCTGAAGATGCACATGGGCTGAATTAAGGGCTCCACGGGAGCCTTTGGCTCATTCCTTGCAGAGTTTATTAGTTGCTGCTGCACACATGGTTAGGTTTTCTAGAAGAAGTCCAGCTCTGAGGTACCTCTCAATTCCTCCAGCTTCTAAAAATGGCAAGAAAGTGTCTCAAGCCTATTGACCCCTCTAAGCTCTTGTGGAGAAGGACTCTCCCCTGCAGAGAAGCAGACAGGGTTTGGGGGGGTACCTAGTCAAATAACTCTTGATTATTGGATTTACCTCTACAATTACCAGGGAGTATCGCAGACTGTAAAGAGGGTAAATACCAACAGATTGTATTATTTGAGAAACAGTATGTGATTGTGTAATTAAGGGCAGGAATATAATACCACATGCACAAGGGGCAGGGTTAATTTCAGCATTTCCTGGCTAACCAAAGGCATTATGGTGTAACCCTAATGTTCTCCGGATGGCCATCATTTCTATGGAGTTCATATATATGCTTATGAATATTTGGTTAAAATTCATTCATTGTACTCTCTGACACAGTAATTAAAAACACCATGTTAGCTGCAATAAAAATATTTTTGTGATTTGGTAATTATTCCAAACCTCATAGTCTCAGCTCCCCTACCTCTCCGCTCTTGTTGTCTTCCTGTTCTATAATGCATACAGCTAATCTTGATGATGGAAAAATAAATAAGTAGCAGGGCAGGCTGGAAAACTTCCAATCACAAAAGCTCCTGAAATGGAAGCAACATCCAATCTGGCCCACCACATCTCCTAGGTGGGCAATGCTTTCCTGCCTCTTAGTGATGCTTTCATTATTCATAACAGCTGTGGAATTAAGCATTATGAACAAGAAGAAACCAACATGCAGTCTTTACTTTACCCCATCAGTCCCAAACTATTCTGCATTGAGTTACAAAGTGAAAACCAACACACTTTGCAGATGGGTTTAATTTCATCTTGGGCCCAACGCCAGACAAAGTTTCCCCATTGTTAAAACTCCACCCCATCTTTTCCATACCATGCATACAGTCCCATTCTCTCCCCATCTTCCAAACATATGCACGTGCACGTGTGCGCACACACACAGAATCAGCCAGTCCTACAATACAGAACCAAATCCATGTCCCTTGCTCCCTCATCTGGGCTCATTCCTTTTTCCCTGGGATGACTAGTGGCCAAGTTAGATTTGGTCAATAACACATATTTTTAATATCTAGTAAAATGAAGGCTACGTAAAACATACATTTTCAGGTCCTAGATATCCTCTTTGTAATAAACATTTTTTTTAATAAAAAAGTCATTTTACACAATCAGGAAAATGTTTGTGGGAGGAGTCAATTATTCCATTCAAAAATAAAAGGGTTAAAGCTTGATTAAAATATGAATGCTGTAATTCAAAGTACAATTTTGCATAACTTCAGCTAGTGATTTAACTATGGCATTTGGGATTATAGAATCATGCAACAAACATGGACTTCAGAATACAGAAGTATATAGCTTTCAAATGCATACAGAGAAGAAAAATGTGTAACAGAGGCAGTTAAACTTTTACATGTATGGGCTAGCACCAGGTTGCTGCTTGTGCCAATTGTCTTCTTGTCTTCTTCCCATGGATGCTGCATGAACAACTGCACTCTATTTTTATAAAGTGCATGTTTGCTTGTCTTAAAGCTAAGGCAAGTAGTGGAAAACAGGAGAGGAGATGGATTGAATTACCATGCCTGAATGTTTGTTTTCTCCTCTCCTTTCTACCATTCCTGACAAGCAGAAGTGCAGAGTAAATGTTAAAAGACAAATGTATAAAATGCTGATTTGGCCCACTTCATGTTGGGCTTTTGGTTGCAGAAAATTTTTGCCTTTCTTCATTTGCAAAGCTGCAAAAATGCTGCTAAATAGTACAATATGGAGACCCACGTGTCTACTTTCCAAAGAATCCAAAGCAACTAATTGGGACTAAAGTTGGTTTCTTCCTATATTGAATTTTGTGTCCTTTACCTTTAAACAAGTAACAGAAGAAATTCCAGAAGTCTGCCTGCACACTTAGGATTGCCATAATGGTAATAACGTAAAAAATTGTGTTCCAGTTTACAACTGTCATGAAGTTTCCCTAGGATTCCTGCATTCCCTTCAGCAGTCTATGACTAGTCTGAGTGTAAATAAATGGCACGCCCTACCAACAAGAACAGCATTCCTGCTAATAAAGCAAAAAATGCTCCTACAGGAGCCAGCATAAAAGACCAGCCATAACGTACATAAACGGCAAAGTCTGGGCAATCCATTCTTTTGATGTTTGTGTAGTTTTCCAGATCAGCCATCGCCTGGACCCAGATGACATACATCACGACTACCAGTGAAAACAAGACACCTGGAAAAGAAACAACCAGTTTTTAACAACAGAGCATGAGACAAATGCTGGGTGCATTTACTGTAATACTAGAAACTCATCAGTGCTCGAGACCACGTCTGCAAGGTGCAGTCAGCCACCACTGCTCATTTTTTTGCCTTTGGCCTCCTTTAACAAGCACTGTCTCCATCTTGCTTCTGATTTGCACTGCAAGGCATATTTCCACAACAAAGGCTGTATCTGGATTTGGTAGGCAGGATGAAACATAGGCATGTTTAGGGATGAAATTCAGGCAGGAATTTACTATTTTCAATTTAGGAGCTGAGGAAGGAGGGAGGATGGGACCACCTGGAAAAAAAATATCCACTTTTGCTTCCCAAACTCTGACATTGTTTCCATCACAGTCTTTTGGATGAGGTATAAAAAGGTGAAAGGGGTGGAAAATATTCCCAGTGTCTTCACCTCTCTATATTTGCTCCTCTTTTTTCTTATGAAAAGGGCCTTGTTTGGAACATACTGTCTTCAGAGTAGTCCGCTCAAATATTTTGCAGACAAATTCAGATGTATTTAATTCAAAATCCTCCACATTGGTGAAGAAGTTCCTGGTATAGGAACAAACCCCAATAATAATGAAATAATAGCTATGAAGCAGGCTTTTAGTATTAACCTCAGACTGGATACAACAGTTTCCTGGAATTAATCCCCCACTTAATTCACAGCCTTTTCCTAACCAGTCCTCTGAAGGGCCTCTGGGCTTTTTCAACATGATAGTAATAGGAGCACATGTCCTTACAAACCTTGTTAATCTCTTTGTTACTATACACCAGAACGAGGTATAAGAAGAAAGTGCTTTCCAAAGTATCAGCTGCATTCCTAATACTTCATTTCACTTTAGAGGAATGTGGACACTTGAGAATTGCAAGCCTGCAGCACAGATGCTCCGGCAGAAGATTTGCTAGACAACTGAGGGCACAAGTCTGAATTTTTTTGCATGCTCCAGCCTGTACCCACTTGCTCCCTGAGCTCCAGCTGTCACAGCACAGTTAAAGCAGCTGGACTATCTATTCCAACATTAAAATATTTGGAAGATACCACCCTGTCATGTTTTCATCCCAGGAGGTTCATGTGCCTCCTTAAAACCAGTGCATGCTCCTGAGACAACTCACTGCCAAACTTGAGACTACAGGCTGTAGAGCCACAGGGTATAAGTCAAAGGTATCTGTGGTCTCTTCCTCAGCCTCCTAAATACTTGCAGTAGAACCCTGAACAAATGTGATACTTGTGGCAAAAAAACACAAATGCACTTTGTAAGCAACTAACCGTGGACAGGCTTCCAGATCCCTCTGTCCTGGCAACCTTTCATGGTTACCTTTCCACATCCCCACCCTGAGATGCTGCCTCACCACCTCCTTTCCCTGTGCTTCCTACGCACTTACCAGGAAGCAACTCTTGTCATCACTCCCTCATTTGCTTTAGGAAAAATCTGACAGGTTAGCTGCTGCAGTTTAAATTGGTGATCTGGTGACATTCTTGTTGGTGTTTTATGGTCAAAATGTAAGAACCCTACAGTCTGAATATCCTGAACATTTGACAAGTGAGAGTTCACAACTCAGTGCTTGTGAACACTACCTTTTGAAGCCCACAAAAAAAAATGAGAAGAAGTAGTTAACCTGAGCCATAATCAAAATGTGACTGAAAATCCCAAAGGATCTGTGATTTTTATGAGGCTGAAAGAAAGCAGAAAAACTAAATAATGAAGGAGGCAGACACATTTCCTGTCTATGAAATATACTTCCAGGATTACATATTTTTGCTCGGGCTCAAATTCCTAACAAAGTTTGATAAAAATAAACAACACTCAACTTTAAAAGGCATAAATTCGATTTTGAAAGTATTTTACTGAAGTAAAACTCAATTTGGATGGAATTTAGTACTGTGCTTGTATTAAAGATAAAACCAGTGTAATGATCATAAAGAAGGATCACCTTAGGGCCAGACATAAAGAATGAGAAACTAAATTGAAGATTCTCCAAATATAAGTCAAATTGAGAAGAAGATTCCTATAACAGAACAGCTAATGATCACAGATAACGTAGGAAACATTGGAAAACTGGAACCAAACAGAGCTAGCAACTTCTGATGTAAAAAGATTCAGTGCCAAATTTATAAATAGAGTGACATCATATTTTTTGCTAGGGCTCAAGGTTTCTTCAAGGTTTCAAGACTTAGATTGGAAAAACAAAAAAAAAAAACCAAAAACCCACAACAAATTATAGCCCAAAGATTTGGAAAGATACATTAATAATATGGCAAAACCCAAATGAATATTGGAATTTACCTCTTCGGATGGTTGTGCCTGTGCATTTTCAAATGTCTGTAGCCTTCTATTTATTCTCTACACTGGGGCAAACTTTGTCCAAAGCAATAATACTTACAAAAAGTACTGATGCGTATCGCCTCCCTATAGCAGCAGGTAAGTATAAACAGGCCTTGCACATCTGGAATGACTCCTGGCACCACGGGCAGGTACGAAGCTAAGTAGCCCAGTTAGTCAGAAGCATCTGCCATTAAACCAAGACTCTGTCAGAGGTGGTTTAATCTCAAAAATGGGCAGTTTGAAGCAACACCTTCTAGGTGGTTAAATAAGAGCCAACACCATGTAGGTACAAACCAGCAAGCCAGTGGTAAAACAACTTCAGGGAAGCAAAAATCCATCAGGTGATTTCACAGCAAGCTGTTAATAACTGTGTGTGGCAAATCATTGGGTATGGAAATTCGCTGAAGAAATGTATGTCAAGCAGAGATAAATGTCCTTCTTTAAAAAAGAAGAAAGAGAAAGGAAGAATATGTAAGCCCTCGTAGTTAATTAAGGCACTAAAGGAGTATTTAAGTGTTCTCACTATCTGCTAATGGAGGCTAATTAGTAGGTGTATTGCTCAGTGTTCAAGAAATGTCTTGAACGGGTAGAATCAGGCTAAGTAAAAACTGACCATGTCCTGTGGCCTCCAAGAGCATTTCATTCATTAGTGCTCCTTTTGTCTAATTTTCACAGCGTTATGATTCTGTGGGAGTTAAGCACTTAGACAGGAGTTTGCCGAGTATATATTTAGCCTGGGAAATCTGTTCCTGCAGTTTTGCACTGACTAGCTGTTGTGAATGTCATGAACTCTCACAACCAAGTTCTAAGGAAAATTTACTGAGACTAGAAAAAAATTAAAAACTCCACAATTTCATGAAGCGGATATTTTTAGGAACATTGTGCACTGTGATGTATTTCTGTATTTTCAGCACTTAGACCTTTTGCATAGTGTGTGGATGTCCACGTGCCCTTGCCTTTTATTGAACATAAAATAAAACAGCAGTTGCCTGAATCAGGAATGATGGGGGGAAATTATTCCTAGAATATGAAATATGTCTGAGAGAGATTAAGACAAATAAATACTTCCCTCCTCCTCCTCCTTCTTTCTTTTTTTCCCATTTTGCATTTTTTTTTAACAACACACACATTTGATACACAGCCCTGTGCAGCGTGATAAGACGTGGACTTCTCTGAGGTCACTCTTTTCTGTCTTTTACATTTATTTTTTTGAATTCCTTTCAAACAAATACTTGTGCATATTGCAGAGGAGAAAGAATACAGAACCTTTAGAAACATCTATGAATTCAAGAAGCAGTTTCCTGGCCTTTAGTACTTATTCTTCCCACATAGAAATGCCTTTCACTTGTCAGTGGTGAATGGCTGTTTATGGCATGAATCTTTTACTATGCAGACGCGAAGGCAACAGGTGCTGGAAAGAATGATGTGAGCTTTTTTCTTGCGCCTAGAAGTTTAGAACTCTTTGTCTCACTTGAGGAAAACTTCTCTCTGTGTGCATTTTTTTTTTTCAATTGCATTTTTTCTGTTCTTGTCCTTTTTACAGATTCTACCACCTACCTTGGCCTCTTGTGACCTTTATTGAAAAAGTATGGTTGACATTCCACTCTGAAGTACATGCAGAGGATCCCACTTAAGAGTTATGGGAGTTGGCACATATCTCTCAAGACAGATTTTTGTCTTCATCTAGGAGCTAGAATTAAAATATCAGTTTTTTTCACTCTTTTGGCAGGAAGCAGAAGTCATACTTCTAATCTTGTTTCTTCCCAAGGGTGCAATGCTGTAATGCTCTGTATATATCCTAGGGGCTTATTTGTTTGCCATCAGTGCAAGAGGGCATTTTTCATCACCACCCAGGCAGGAACAGGCCCAGGTTAATTATGGACTTTATCGAAGGCTGCTCTAAGTGATCAGTTTATTGCAGCTTTCCCTTTATTCTCCTATGACCTCTGAAGGCTATAAGGCTGCTTACACTTTGCACTACTGTAGCTGCTCTTGGTCCATCCTCTGATATTGTAGACATGGAGGTGAGGATGCAAAGACAGTGCTCAAGTCACTGACTGTGGTATGGTTGGATTCATACACACTTCTTCACCTAAGGTATAGCATCTGTAATTTCACCTGTAGCCTCAGGTAGTTAATGTGGTCAGAAAGCTTAATGAGGAAAGTTGCTAATCTGAGAGAAACAAACTTTATTTTTTAATATTTTTGTGGGTGATCTGAAGTGTTGGATAGGATAATGATATTCACAGTAAGTGCCTTCATCAAGCAGCCCTGCTAAACTCATGAAACTGTGAGTAGATGCAGAAGAGCTTGGTGAGGAAGCCAAAATGTCTTATGCAAGCTGAATGGCTCCAGGGTTCTATGTTCTACCTAACTTTTGGCAATTCATAGCAGGATTTTGCTAAATATCTTTGCTTTTCAACAGCAACAATGGTAATAGTAAAAATAACACAGCTCTTCTCTGAAGCCTTGATCGAGAACAGTCCTGAAGTTGAAAGATACAGAGTAAAAAGTCAGGATTTCCCTCAAAGAACATCTGCTCTATAGGGTCAAATAGTGAGAGGGGCAAAGAGACAAGCCTAAGGTCACACACTGGTTTAATAAACTTCTCTTAACTTCACACACCTAAAAAATTAGTCTCTCTAGATTCCCTCAGTAAAAGAAAGAAAGGTGTAGTGTTCCTGCACAGCACATTCAGCTGCTCCAGTTAGACACCTCTTTCAAGATTAAATGAATCCCCAGCTGGGGGGACCTTTTACATGCCTACACTTTTTACTGCAAATGGATGTTATTGCCTCTTGCAGGCCTCCGAGGGAAGCCAAGGGCAACTAGCACAGCCCTGAGGATCTAAATTTCCGCTGTCTAAATGAGGGAAGATGAAGTGACACGGAGTGGAGAACACACACATTGCTTCACACCTCTGCCCATCACTTCCTGGCGTCTTTCAAGTGCCCTCTTCTTCTCTAACAGCCTCTGCTACTTTCTAGTTGACAGCTAAGGTTTTTTACAGATTAGAAATGCACAAAAAAAAGGAAGACTCACATGGGCTCTTACCCTGCATATTAGTGACAAAAAGCATTGAAATATCTTAGAATTTCCATCAGGTTATGAATATTTTTTTGTATGTCTTTTAAAAGTGTGGCGGAGTAATTCTCAAAGGATCAAATGCAAGTATGCAGGAGGTTTTTTTAGCAAAAATATTATAAAATACTTCCCACACTTCACTGAGTGTCCTTTAAAAGGGAATAACTATCACTAGCTGTATATAAAGAGTTGTGAGGTGAAGTGGGTAATCAAGGTCAGCAGGTCAATAACAGAAAGAGAGCCCATGACTTTGGGTTCTCACATGAGTGGCTCTACCCTACAACACAATACTGCTCTAACAGGGCTGCCTTTCACCTGGCTTTATACAAAGGGGAACAGTGATTGAGAACATACTATCATTTACATCCTACACAACTGTGTCTTGCACACCAGTATAATGTCTCCCCAGACTTTCGGAGGTTAACCCAACACAGTCCCAGAAAGCTTCCTTTATCAGCTGAATCCTGGGATGGTGCATCCTCCATAATATGTGTGAGTTATGAAAAAGGAGGGAATCCAATTATTTGCTACCCTTCATTTACAGAGGTTTAGACCTCCCACCTAGTCTTATGAGACAACTATTTTGTATACTCCAATCACATCCAAAACACTTCTCCTACACTGGTCATGTGAATGTGCTCTGTCTTACAACTTCTTTGGAGACCACCGTCATCACCTTTTGTGTCACTGATAAAAAAAAACCCTCTCTTTTGCTAAAGCCCTTGAGAATCCTGTAAGGCAGCATCCTTAAATACGCATTCTTTTTCCAGCTAAAAAAAGTAGATTGAAATTGCAATATAATTTGTCCTGTATTTTTTTATCTTAATCCAAAAGCAGATTTTAGAATAGCTTCATGACTAAATAGCTGTGGAAAAAAATTGTCTCCAAGGCAGGCACTCCACAAGCCAAAGGATAGAAGCATATGCTTTTTCTTCCTTTTAACCGTGATTAATATAATTTCTGGTCAACCAAAATGGAAGAAATACCCCATCCTTTCTACTCCTTATTTGACTGAACAAACAGCATACCCACCAGCAATGATGAAAAAGCCTCCTCCCGCTTTATACAGAATGTGGCTGGCAAAAGGAGCTGCACAGATGATGAAGAAACTAGCCACCACAATCGTCAGCACTCCCAGGAGCATAAGAACTGTCCAGAAACCTCGATAAACTGGAGAAAGAGAAAAAGGAGAAAAAAAAAAAAAAAGTGATACTTTTTAGAACTTAAACAAGTGAATTATTTACCTAACAAAGACTTTTCTTTTCCCTTTCTTTTTTTCATTTGTCTTCTTAACAAATGAATCGTTCCTGCTATTGTGCATATATGTTCTATATCATGTGGACCAAATTAAGTTTGAACGCCAGTCCTTATCTGATGATCATGGAAAATAGGTTGCAAGTTACTACGCATGAAATCCGTCTGCTTAATATTTAGCAGTGACTGGTAAGACAGCAACGTGATCAAATTCATGCTTTTTAGAAAATGCTACACCAAAGCTCTAGCAATGATTCTTTGGGGTAAATGATTGGACTGACAGGATACAATTGTTTTATCAAAATTATCTGGGAGAAGCAGAAAGCTACAACAACTTGACATTCTTAGTGCTCAGACCATATCACCAACAGCAACCTGCAAGTTTCTACAATTTACAACTGTATCATTGTCCTTCCATGTAGCTACATTCACTACATGGAGATCTATAGCAGGATGGGGGAGAAAATAAAGAAGTAAACCAGGTTTCTGAAAAACAGCGAAGTATTTTAAATCAGCCTATTCCTGATCTAAAGCTCTTTGTATTTTATTAAATTTAAAATGTGATGTCTCAGAAGCCCCCATTAGACAGTGCCAAGGAGTGCTGAATTAATGGATGCAGCTGGTGATAAATGAGCCGAGAGTTTTGTGACATACTCTGGCCAAAAGAGTCTTTCTAACAATTATTTTTTTAGCTGGTTAATTGCACATTCATTTAACAAAGTCATCATTTTACAAATGCTACAAGAGTGACATAAATTTCTCCCATGAATTTAAAAATTGGTACATTAACACAACCCATTAGTAAAATTATGAGTTGCAAAGATCCCCAGCGTCAGATCCGAAAATCTTGAAGCATTGACAATTCAGTCAGTGAAAAACATTTCCACCCAACTGAGGGGAAGCATATAAGCCAGCTGGCAAGTCAGGAAAAGTGAGTCACAAAAGAAAATTCCACTTATCATTTGACAGCACCTACTTACTGTTATGGCAAAACACAACCAAGCAAGTATTATACTGGTTTGTATCCTGAAAGTTTCAAATTCACACAGCTTGTTAAAGCCAGATATTCTGGAAAAATTGGGGTTTGCTCTCATGTGAAATATGAACATTACCAGCTTGTGCTTCCCACTAACATGTTTGAAAAATCTATAGTTTTTAAGTTGACCAGCTTAATTCCTCTTAAAGTATATGCCATCTTGCTTCTATCAGCCTTGTAAATGTATTAGCTAGATCACATTCACCACATCACATTAGCTGCATTTTTTAAATAACATCCTTTTGAATCCAGGCAAACATTCAGAGACATAATTTTCCACCACACTGATCAGCAGATTTGGGCATAGGAAGAATGAACGTGTCTGAAAGTAGCTGGTAAAAGAGGTTTGGTTCATATCCAATATAAGTATTCTTTCCACATAAACAAAAAAAAATAAATAGGGAAATAGTAGGCAAGAAATAAGGCTGTGGTGCAGCAAAGCAGTTAAGTGTGTGTTCTGCTTTAAGTACTCTATCTCTATCTCTTATGGGATTTAGGCACCTATTTAAAGTTAAACACATAGTTAAATGATTCACTCAATGCAAATGGGCAGTGAATGGAGACCTAGAAAGGTAAATCTCTCCAGTCTTTCAGTCTTGGGTCTCTGAAGCAATTTCAGATTATTTTACTCAAGGGGCTACTTTGCTAAGCTTCATCGCAGTCCCCAAGTCCATGGGACATTACTTCCTCATTTAAAACCTAATACCGCTAAATCAGTCTATAACCACCCAACTCTTTTACATGGATGGCCCAAGGTACTTCAAAGTCATGCTACATAGTAGGACACACAGGCCAAAATGGACCTTGAAAAAGCTTTCTTCGATATCATTGTGGTCAGTCAACTAAGCCAGCCAGCACTGTTTCTATTTTCTGAATGGATGAGGACACAAGATTATCCAGCATTACAAAATCAGTAACCAGTTTTATTATTTGCTCTTCAAACAGGGAGATTCGAGGGCTGTTTTAGTGAAATTTTACCAGAAGAGCTTGATTTGCTGAAGTACTCTGCAAATGGGACACAAAAGGAGTATAAATGTAACTGATGAAAATTTGTTTACACCTCCCTGTAACTAGACAAAAGCAAAGCTGTTTCTCTGCTCCAACAGCATAACTGTTTTATACAAGGCATGCAAAATACTGACCTGACTTAGCTATCACCTGAAATAAGCTTCTATTCTATTTCTCTAGAAAGAATTATTTACTCTAGAGAATCATGGATAAATTCTGATGATCCTAATACTTGTTTATCTAGCTAACTTCATCATAAAACATCAGTTACAAAATAGAGTACAGTTGACAGCTAAAAAGTCTTCAATGCTCCCAAACCTGTGACTTTTCAAGCAGAAGACTACCCCCTTTAATTTGCAAGACACTAAGTCGTTTGGATCATTTGTGGAACTGATCTGAGGAAACACTCTAAGAGCATTAGAATTTTTTTTAGTAAGGAAATTATAAAGCAACCATTTTTTCTGCAAAGAAGGCTTCACTTCTTTCATACTCAGACCATTTTTGCTCAGCCCACATTTCCCATCTTCTCTGCCTAGATGGACAAGATCAGTTCCTACAGGGCTAACCATTCAAAATGACAATGCCACATTTCTGCTGTCATCTAATTTAGCTGGCACCTACAGATGAACACAAAAGAGCTGTCTGAAATGAGCCCTTCCTGAGAATGAACTTACTCTTCAAGCCAAAGACTTTGCTACTCTGAGACTTAGATTAACCACAACAGATAAAATGTGACAGAAGATGCTTCTTTGAATTATGCTGCTTTAAATCCCATGAAAAGGGCTGACAGTGTGATCCCAGCAGCCTGTTTTGAGAAATAATGGTTCAGTGTACCTAAACAAAGTGTTAACACAAGTTTGCACCATTTCAGGTCTCACTGAGGCAGTTTATCAGGCAGCCCATAGTCTAGTCCAGATGACAAGGAGTGGCCTTGCCTCTGCAAGATACTTCAGAGATATGTTTGAGTTAACTACCTCAAATACATGCACCATTCCATGTATTTCCTACAACAGGAGAAATAAAGTACAAGCACTATTGCAGAGTCCGAGGTAAACCCATCTGCAGTGTTAATCTTAGATACCGTTGGTCTATGTTGCAAGAGTGCTAAACAGAAGGTTCTGTAACTTGTCTTGGTAAGCTGCCCCTTTGTCGGGCACATTTGCCTTGGCAGTGACAGGCAGGCCTAAAAATAAAATAGTACTTAGAGGAAAACAGGAGTACACACAGTATGCTTGTGTTTGAGCTCTGCACCATTTGGCCTGTATACTATGGGAACATTATAGTTGCAGTATATTCCTCCATGACCTGTAGTTTTCCCTTGCTACTCACTTTTTTCCCTACAAGTCCTAATTTAGGTCCTTCTGGAGACTTCTGTTCTATCATTTGACTTCTTTCTATCATTTGAAAACTGGAATCATAGAATGGTTTGGGTTGGAAGTGACCTCAAAGATCATCTAGCTCCAACCCCCCTGCCATGGGCAGGGACACCTTCCACTAGACCAGGTTGCTCAGAGCC
>JANHFX010018764.1:4349-16740 GCA_027560015.1 Chloroceryle amazona | reverse complement strand
CTCTTCTCCAGGCTGAACAAGCCCAACTCTCTCAGCCTGTCCTCATAGGGGAGGTGCTCCAGTTCTCTGATCACCTTTGTAGCCCTCCTCTGGACCCCCTCCAACAGATCCATCTCTTTCTTGTGTTGTACCAGAAGATGCATCTGGTTTTGAGAAAGGGACCAAATTTTGGAGAAATGGCTGAAAATTATCAAAAGTCCCATTTTCTGGTATAGTAGATCCCAGCACTGATTATAAACTGAAGCCACAGATTTGTACTTTAAGATCTTTCTGGTGCATGATATGAAAGAGAAGCAAAAATATATTTGGCAAAATTACACAGCTGTGTCACCTGCAACACACACTTGTTGTGTGGTAGCCATGTATTCCTCTGAAGCTCCATAATTCAGGAACAGGTTATTTATTAATGGTTGGACACAATGATCCCAAGGGTCTTTTCCAACCTAAATGATTCTGTGTGATTCTGTGATTTTATTTAGGAACAGGTTAGCTAATGACACAATGTGACACCCGTCTACTATCATGAGATATCATCAACCTCATGAAACCATACCATGTATTTTATTGCCCTTGTTGACACTTCCAGTGTCTTAAAACTTAGCCATCAGCCCATATTTCCTATGGGCTATCAAAAAACAAAACAAAACAAAACAAAGTAAAACCACATACACTATTGAATTTAATGTTATTATGAATTATTATGCACTACAAAGCTGAAAAACTTTTTGAAGCATATGTGAGTAGAGTGCTGTATAACCATTAACATTAGATGACCTTCCAAGGTTGCTTCCAAGCTAATCCATTCTGTGGTTCTATGATTCTACTACTGATAGGCAGAATGACTTGAAAAGTTGCCTTGAATTGTCACCCACAAGCTCACATCTTAAAATGAACCCTTCCTATGATTTGACTGTGGGTTGTATTTAGAGTATGCATTTTTTACCTCTTTATTTAATGAAAGCGATATCATATAATTAGAGAATCATAGAATCATAGAATGGTAGGTGTTGGAAGGGACCTCTGGAGATCACCGAGTCCAACCCTGCTGCGAGAGCAGGATCACCCAGGGCAGGCCACCCAGGAACTGGAAGTCTCCAGAGAAAGAGGCTCCACAACCTCTCTGAGCAGCCTGTTCCAGGCTCTGTCACCCTCACAGGAAAGAAATTTCTCCTCATCTTGAGGTGGAACTTCCTATGTTCTAGCTTATACCCATTATTCTTTGTCCTATTACTGGGCACCATGGAAAAGAGACTGGCCCTTCCAGTTGACACCCAGCCCTCAGATATTTGTAGACCCTAATACGATCCGCTTTCAGCCTTCTCTTCTCAAGACTAAACAGCCCAATTCTCTCAGCCTTTCTTCATAGGAGAGATCTTCAAGTCCCTCTTAATCATCCTTGTAGCCTCCATTGGACTCTCTCCAGTAGATCCCTGTCTGTCTTGAATCGGGGACCCCAAAACTGGAGACAATATTACAGGTATGGTCTCACCAGGGCAGAGTAGAGTGGGAGGAGAAACTCCGTTTTGCTTTTGACAAGACTGTTTCCACCCACAAAATGCAGTGAATGGTGAAGTGCTTGAATTGCTCTAAATCAGAAGTATCTTCTCCGCAGATAAACAACTGTACACAGATCTCAGCAGGGCAGGAGACACAGCTGACAATACAATAAAGCTTGCGAGACTTTTCTGTTTCACTTTGTACTCTTTACTATCCCTTAGTAGTAATACTCTTTTTCTTTTGCATGCTTTTTTTTCTTTTAATAACCTTAACAGTAAAATAAATACAATATTCTCAGTATGAATACATTGCTTTTTTAAATACCTCTTCCTTTATCGCTGCTTGGTGACTGGGGAGTTCTCCTTTAGTAAATGTATGGTATTACAATTGCTCATGGGCAATTATGTGACTGCATTACATAATTATTTTTTTTCCCCCTAGAAACAGACTACTGCTGATATTTCACTGTACATTTTTTATTTTCAGATTTCATAGCTGATATTTGCTAGATTACTTGAGGTTAATTTCAACCCAGTAACAAACCTATCAATAAATCGGACCACATCATTTTATATTTGAGTTGCTGAACCAGAATTTTGCTTCGGTGCTATAAACATTGTGTATTCTACATTATATTAGGTGGTACTTCAAATGCTGGCAATGTGCCCAGTGCTGGACAAAATAAGATACTAATAGTCAGGGAAAAAAAAAGTATTAGGAGCTACAAATCAGAGTATTAAACTAATGTGTCAGTGCAGCCCCATTAAATGGCTTCTAATTTAGCTTCACAAGGTGCTGGGGGAATTTACACAGTTAATGAATTATTGTTTATTTCCAAATGAAGCTGAAAAAAAAATCAAAAATAAAATTAATGACTACTTGCTAGATTTTGTACTCCTTTTTCTTAGGAATAATCTCACTATAGTCAATGATATTATTTGTACAAGCAAAGACTTTGTACATTTTTCAGAAACAAACCTAGTATTGTCCTGTAGTCCTTGAATGTCACTGTTAAGTAATCTAATGACATGCTACCATGAATTAATCTAGCTAGCAATGAATTATTACTGAAGTACAATACTATTATGTTTTCAAAACAGCCTGATGGGATCACCAATCTAATTATGTTTATACAAGTGTATGTTTATTTTAGAATGCAGAGGTCACTGCTCTGGCACTTTTATTGTATGGGATAATTTAATTTTTCTTTATTCCCAGGTTGTAGCGTGTTGCACATAAGTTAGTGAATGGTCATATAAATAAATCTGCTGACAACACAATGAGGTGCTGTCTAAGTTTACTGAAGAGCTGCACACTGTAAGAGCTGTTACTATAAACTACTGTACCATCACAGCCAGGCACTAGAGTCGGGCTTCCCCTCAGTTCCTTCAGAAGCTGTTTCAGATTAAGATAAATGACGTGGACTACAAATTTCTTTAAGTGCATTAACTATAAATGACAGTTAACATGGCAGTGGATCACACCTTATGCTGCTGGTAGGTGAAGTCCTCCCCACTCCGCCGAGATATTTAACAAAACCAGTGAAGGAACAAAAGCATTACAGCTGTGATTAAAATATATAAGCTGCAATTTCAATTACTATCTAACCTTTCAAAGCTGATTGTGCATCTGACAGTAATGATGAAATCTAAGACATTAAAACATGCATTCAGATCCTCCACTATATGCATCACTGTAGGCTTTTCTGCCTTTACATTTCCATCTAAGGCTATAATTCTTGACACCAAGAGCTCATAGTCTAGGTTTATACAGCTGGATGAACCAAACCTTTGATCTAAACTTTGTAAGGCATACTATAACTCTAAACTTCCAGGTTCTCAGTGGTCTGAGTCTTTTGGGAACGATGACACAAACATCACAAAACCAACATACAAAAAGACATAAAGAAGCAAAGAGGGGATAGATTGAGCCTCTTTTGAATTCTGGCCCAGAAAATCTCTGAGCCAAATTCCTACTGACAATAAAGCCAAAGGAATTATAGCCACAGAAAACTTGGTCCAGACGCTGCACTCAAAAATCATCAAAGATTTTGTGTTCCTCCAGAAATTTATCTTTGCCTGAGCCCTTCTAACTGTATAGTGACACATCACTCTACCAGCAAACCCCACCTGTGTTTCCTCTGTGGGCTGCAGTTAAATCCAAATTCCTCTAACACGGTCTCAAAATCTCTAAAGCCAAACAATCTGTAAATGAAGTCACATGCCTTTGCTTGCTCAGAAACTAACAGTTCTGTTAACAGAAAGTTAGAGATTTTTAGAAAAATGTGTTGTACATACTCTGATGAAGTTTAAAGATTTTTATTCAGCTGTTCATTTTTCTATGAAAGCGCAAACTAAGTATTTTTCAGATGACAGAATATTTCTTCTTCTCCACTTCTAATAGGACTTGAAGGACTCACTCAAAACAATGATAAAGCCATGTGGGACATTTTTTGTATTTATCCCCAAGAGTGGTTATGTTGAGAAATCTATGAGCCGTGAAAATAGTAGTATTGTATCAAGAAACAGTAGCAGAAACAACAAAAGGACCAATAAACTCAATCTCTTGATAGGTCTCCATTTGTTCTATGTTTAGCTTATGCAAAGGTTTAGATGGAGCCACCTGGATATACAAATAGCTGATGAAATCTTGTTCTACGTGAGGTCAAATTGAGGGCTTTTGCCACTGGCTTTTACAGGGAAACATTTCCTCCAGTCTGAATCAAGAAGAGGAGGATAACCTTCCAGCATTTCCTAATTTAGCAACTGCAGTTGCAGCAAGGCTTCAAAAACTTGTTTGCCAGATATCATGGGCAGGACTGTCAAACTAGACTAAAAGAAAAACAAGTGCTGAATTAACAGAAGAGATGATGGCATAACCTCCTTCATAAGAAGTTGTGAAAGATTCTTGATCAAGCATCTAGTAAATAACTCAGCTTGGATGCTGAAAATGAACTAGAGGCATAAAAAAAAAAGCCTCTTCAGTTTTAATGAGCTTGAAATCAATCCAACTGTATCTATTTATATAGCAGGACTGGCTCTGAATATACTCTACCTGGCCCAGTATCTATAGTACAGTTCTGTCTATTTTTAATCTCCTAATATGAAATACAGATAGGAAATTTGTATTTGAGCAGTGGTTCTTTTGGCAAACATTAACTAAAATTAATTAAACTTTTGATGATTTTCCTTCTCCTCTCCTTATTCTTTGTTTGTCCACTTCTGTGTAATCACGCAATGTAATCTGAGGATCCTTTGTGAATGTATGAGGGAACGGTGGAACACAAACTCTGTCTAGATTATTAGGAGCTGGTGACTCTTACTTTCAAATGGAAAGATAGACTGTTCTAGATGTTCTGTGAAGTTACAGACTAGATCTCTGAATGTGAGGTCTGAATTCTTCCTGGACCAACAGTTTGTAATTTCTAAAGGTTAACAGAACCATTATCAGTCCAACTTACTTCTTTTTTCATGCCTGCAGCAAAAAAAAAAAATGGGTTCTGAAGTCACTTCAAAGTTAACAAAGGAATAATTACAGCTTCGGAACAGGAAGGCATCACTTAAGTCACTGAGTCAGTGAGCCCAGAGACATGCAGCACCCACATATCATGGGTTACTTAAAAAGTCATATAACATAGGTACCAGAAATCTTTGACTTCAAATATGTCTGCATAAAGCCCTTGATCTAATGAAATGTGACCAATATTTTTAAGTAGCTTTTAAGAGCTGTAAAATCAGAGCTGTCCAGGCATTATTCAATTACTTACCATACATCTTATATATAAATATATCTGTTACAGCACTGGAGTTTCTGGGTGTTACCATTTCAGTTTAACACAGTAAGTATTTTGAATTATTATACAAATTATATATATTAAAAGAGCTTAGTTCACAAACAAAAACTGCCCATTGCAACATTCTTAGGCTACATTATTCATGCATGGCAAACCCTGTTTAGAGCAATTTCAGTGCCTCAGCTACCTATAGTGGCAACGGAGAGAAGCTGGCACATCCAGCAGTCACTGAAGTATATCTGAGTTAACTGAATAAACTGAGTATCAAGACCCCTCTTCTCCTTCCTTATAAAATAAAAATTCAATATATTTCCACACGTGATTATTTATTTAACAAAAGCAAAACCAAACAAAAACCAAACCGTTTTCTTGGAATACACAAGAAGAAGTAATGCATTCAACGCAAGGAAAATACCTTCTATAGTGGAGAAAAAAAAAGCAATAAAAAGGAAATGTATCTTTTTTAAGAAATTACGTCAATTCTGCCATCAGGCTTAAAGATAAGCATTCATTTAAGCTCTTTGCTAAATAGTGGCTTAAATATGCATATTGTAAAATTCTGAGAAGTATGAAACACCAAAACTCTATTAATTAAACTGTGTGGAGAGATAAGGCTGTTTATACTGCAGCATCCAAATTGTTTTCTTAAAACTACAGGTATTGTATCCATTTTCAGCCAAAAAAATACTTACTGATTGCAGAATCATAGGAGGTTGAGTTGTGTTCATCTCGGATAAGAGGAAATGGTGACAAGTAAGCATGTGTACAATTCTTAGAAGGTGACTGGTTAACTAAAAATGAAAGAAAGCTCAAGATCAATATATTACTGCCTTAAGAATAAAATATTTTAAGCTTGATCTTCAAACAGGCAAACTGAGTTTTGTAGGTCAAGATTCCAGGTTCTTTTCCAAGGCAATAGCTTACAGTGGATTTGGTTTGGTAAGATGTCCTGGTTTGAGTGAGAACAGAACAAATTCTGTTTGGTGATTTTACTTTTCAGCTCAGTTCTAACTCCCTGCACTGTCTGGAGTCAGCAGCCTGTTTTCCCAGGCAGTGTCTGCTGCTGGCAGTGACACCACCTCATGGTCAGAGTCACTACCAAGGGTTGGGGTGCAGACCAAGGCCACTGCTGGATCTTCTGCCCCATATTGGGGGGGGTACAGAAAGTAAAAGGTGGCACCTACAGGGAGAAGTGGGCAGGACAGGTGACCCCAACCTGACCAACAAGGGATTCCATCACATATACATCATATTCAGTATAAAGCAGAAGGATCAGGAGGGTCTTGTCCCTCTCTTGTCTCTCTTAGCCCACTTTGCCAGCTTTGCTTGGCTTGGTTTCTGATCCTCTTTCAGTTTCTTCCTCAGAGCATGCGAGAAGGACTCTGTCCATTCTTCCTTCAGTCCTGATCTGTGTGTTCCTGAATCCAGCACCAGAATCCAGCTCCTGAACACAGCTCCCATCTGCTGTTGGTCCCAGCCTGGGACACTCCCAGTGCCTGCTCCACAGCACCAGTGGTGACAGTGATGTAATTACCATCGAGGGGTTGGGTTCCATACTGGTTTTGTATCTATTTGTATATATTCCATTTTTATTCTTATTATTTACAGTTTCATTCAAGCTGTTCCAGTTTCCTTTCCTAATGGCTGAGTCTCCCTTATTCCCTTTTTCTCACCCTTTGGGGAGGGAGGGGGGTAACAGAGAGCATCTGTTAACAGAGAGGTCTAAGGGGCTTCCCTCACCCTAAGCCGTGACATAAGAGATACCAGCCATGTTATCCAGACAAGGGTATCCTTTAAAGGGCAGCACAGGTTTGTACTATGGGAACATTAAAGCAGCCTTGCTGAAGGCACCCTGCAATTTATCTGCAATATGTACATATGCTTTTATATGCAATACATACGTATATCCCCAGAGAAAAGTAATTTGATCCTTTACATTAAATGCTAATAAAAATATCACCTTCTTCCTTTTGTAAGATAAAGGTTGACTATAGCTTAAACCACATTTAAATTTCAGATTCCTCACTGCAGGATTTTTACAATAAATAACAAGGGGAAATTAACTAGATGAATATTACATCTGCCACCTAAACCCAAGCAATATATTAAGCAAAGTATGGGTTATAGAAGTCAAATTTGTATGATGGCACCTGCTTCTCACAAGGATTGTGGAAATCTTGCAATAAGGAGATGGGGCTCTATACCTCAGAGGTAGTGTCAAAGATAGGAAAAGAAGTTTTGCTTGACCTCTTCTTCATGGGAGATTTTGTTTGTAAATACTATCTTTTCTTCCAGAATCTTGGCATGTAGTGAAAGAAAGCAAAAGTTCATCTGTAAATTTAGTAGAGGAATTCTTCTGGAAATGGTGTACCACACCTTTTTCCCAGTGGAATTGCCCATACCCTTCTTAACCAACTTGTAGAACTCTCCACGCAAAAATTCCTGGACCATCCTAACCACTAAGCTCTTCTTTCCTATGTTAGATACAGTCTGTTAAACAATAAGTGGCAGAGACTGTCTTGATAAGAATGGACTCTTGCTCACTGAGCACCGGAATGGGCTTCCCAGAGAGTTTGTGGAGACATTCAAAACTCACCTGGACACAATACTGTGTGACCCGCTCTAGGTGAACCTGCTCTGGCAGGGGGGTTGGACTCGATGATCTCCAGAGGTCCCTCCCTGTCATTCTGTCATTCTATGATTCTGTGACTCTGGTTAACAGGGCAGCCATAACACTCACAGTGTAAACTGATAATTAAACATGGATCATTTTGTCCCAGGGTTTCCTTTAAATGCAGATTACAAAAATGTTTCTCAGTCATTTCTTTTAGGGTAGCTGAAGAACCTGATCACCAAAGAAACCATGAGAAATCCAGTGATTCAAAAGACAGGAAAAAAACTGGCAATAATTTTGATAAATTATTAAATAATTCTATAATTAAATAAATTATTTTAAAATAATTTTGATAAAGTATTATATCTACAAACTACTGTCGATATTATAAAAGGAAAAAGTTACTTACTATACCAGAAATTCCACATGCTGGCATTATTCTCTCCTACATTTCCACTAAACCAGCACCTCCAGAAGAAACCTTCATGATGGAAAGTGGCCTCTTCTCCCTACAGGGAAAAAAAAAGTAATAAAACAACCATTATTATACAATTTTTAAATGTCTGGAAGAATAAAGTTCAACTGAAATTAGATGTTGAGGTAAAACCCACCACCATCACAATGAAAGACATCCTGTCTGAATATCGGTTGGAGATAGTGTATCTAAACACTTAGACTTCATTTGAAAGAATGTCATACTGCAAAAGTAGAATCACAAAAGACAAATTCCTTTTAGAGTTGATTACAGCTGGTGACAAGAGTTTTTGAAGGAGACTTCTAAGACTCCAGAAGGTCAAAATGAGTATATTCAAAAGTTTGTAGAGAAGTAAATTGTTACAAAATAAACACATCCAAGAAACCTACAAATATAATTCTCATTATAAATAAAAATGTCCATACTAACCCCAGCATCTTCAGGTGCTTTCGAACACCTTCCTATTTCTGTAGCAAGAAGCCAATAATCAGTTCCAAATGCCACCAAAAAAAGCAAAACGCCCAGAGCTGCAAAGAAACCTCCAAAAAATATCCCCACACTCAGTTTCATTATCGAAGTTATCTTAAAAAAAAATAAAAATACTTAATTACTTTAGAAGAAACAGTAAAATAAATAAAATTATTGGGAAAGAGACTAAAAAGCTGTTTGGAGATGACAGCTCATATGTGAAGAAGTTTCTCTTCACTTGACTTTCTGCCTGTGCCCTTCTTCCCAATGCCCTGTGAGTCAATTTGTGTCGCCTAATTTGTGTTCCATGTGGCTGACTCAAGCCTGACAGATGAAAAGGGCCTTCTATTTTAGGGCACTGATGGCAGAGCTTCATTCTCTTTCTCTGTCTGGGCGAGGCCGGGCAGAAATAGCTGACCTTCCCCTAACTAGTCAGGGATTGACGTGAAATATTATTGCAGCTGGTGCACCAGCATCGTTGAAGATGGAGATGGAGTTGCAATGGCTCTGTCTGTCCACATGAACTGTGTTTCAAGCACGCAGTAGCAGCAAGGACTTCCAAAATTCAGGGCTGGTGGTGAAGGTTTCCTTGGCTGCCAGCAGGGAAGGAAATACACAGTATTTTGGAAGTTGCTATAAATCACGTTACTAAATGAAGGCTGAGATTTTTTTTATGGAACTTTAAGACATGGTGGCCAAATAGCAAAGTTGCCTTGGAAAAATCCTAATCTTTATTACAAATACCGTTAGCTTTAAAAATTGATATCTTACTCTTAAAGTAATAGCTTTTACAACACTAAACATTTAACTGCTTTATTTCTTCAGATGAATCTTATTTGCATATATCATGCAGTTAAATGATGCATGCAATTAAGAATTCCTCCAAGCACTTGATAAAGATACATCAACCTTTATTAACAAAGACAACACTTTCCCATACATGTGCTCTAGCCATTTTGGAAGGTGATAAGGTAACGCATTTCAATTCCAAGGACTTGCTACACAAGAAAAAGATTTTTTCAGCAATTACTTTTCATGCTAAGCAGGCCTTCCCAAACATCACTAGTGGATGACAGGCATGCTCCCATAGAGATCTGTTGAATTTATAGTATGCACCAGATCCCACAGTCCTTAACCGATACAATTTCTATCACCAGCGTAGAAAATATTACATTGACATCCAATGCTGGGAAGTCCTGAGGTCAAGAGAAGTATGAAATCATTTTAGTCCAGAAAACATCTGTCACAAAATTTTATTGCAGCAGATTTAGGTCTCCAGAGGGACTCCTACTTCCAATATCCCAGTATCTGTTTCTCCAGTGCAAGAAAATAAGGCACATTTCAGAAAAGGATTACATGCAGGTTAGAATAATGCTTTAACTTTTGGACAGCCATGAAGTGGTCAGGCAGGTGGATTAGTTAATTGTTTTAAGTCCCCACCAACTGAAATTATTCTATTCTTTTCTATCCAAGATGGAAATAAAAATAATAACATTATAACTAAAAACTAAATAACAATTTAAAACAAATAAAAAATTATAATAAATAAGAAATAAAATGAGAATTAAAAATAATAATAATAATTTTTTAAAAAAGGGGGAAATTAAAAATAGGAATTTCACTTTAGACTTTCCCAGTGACTGCTCCATACACATCACTGGTGACGGTGACGTAATTGCCATCATGGGGATGGGGTTCAATACTGGGTTTGTATATATTTGTATATATTGCATTTTATTGTTATTGTTTTCATTAAAGCTGTCTTAGTTTTTCAATCCATAAATCCCAATCCCTTATTCCCTTTCTCTTCCCCTTTGGGAAGGGAGAACATATAATAGAGAGCATCTGTCATTTCTCTAGTGGCTGGCCCAACCCTAAACCTTGACAGTCAGTGATTCCTTGAACCCACTTTTGCATGAGAGTAACTTACTCACAGGAGTAGCTTCACTGACATCAGTTTGCATTAAATTTTTTGCTGAATTCAAAAGACAGCTGAATTACTGCCTGTGTAGTACAAGCTTTTATTTTTAAAATACTGTACATGCACTCTGGTCTCAGTTTAGCATGTTTATCCTGAGAGGATCTAATTTAATTATTGCCTTTTATATTTGTGGCACATTCTCTGTCAGTGCTATCTTCCAAATACTATAGTATCTCCAGTATTATACGCAGCTATGTCAGGAATGAATCAGAAGCCATGTTAAGACTTCTTATATCAGCTTAAAAATTCATGTTATCCACTACTTGAATACTCACAGGAAGTCTCTGGTCACTTTTTCGTCACATGAATTAAATTATGAAGGTTGCTTAATAGAAGAGAGAAAGTTTCAAGGCAGGGAAAACAGAGAGAAGCTTATAAAGCCAAACCAATCATTATTCTAAATCTTAAATAAGGGCATTCTCCAGTTCCTTCCAAAACTACTAAATTTTTATAGAAAGACCAGCATTTTAAACCAAAGTGACTTAGCCAAATTTATGCTTTCTACAATGACAGTGAAGTAGTTAAATCAGTTTTAATATACAAACAGTTTGGCCAATTAAGCCCAACATTCATTGATTTTGTCGATTCATAGTTTGAAGATTGAAGACCCCCACATAATGGATGGATTCCAATATCATTTAACAAAGCTGGCAAAAAATTTATTATTTTATTTCTGTTTATTTTCCAGACAGATAGGGCTAAAATAACTCCTAAATCTGCATATTTTTTTAATGTACTTAAATAGCTCCAGCTTCGATATAGTGTTAGTGTCCTTGCATTTAAAAATAGAAAAGAAGAAAAAAACACAAACCAAAACAATACCAAGCTGTTTCTTTCTTCCTTTTCCATCTGAAGAAAAATGCTGGATTAGTTTATGGGAGGGGGAGGTTGTTTATTTGCTTGTTTATGTTTGTGTGTGATGAGTAAATGTCGTGTGTGTATGTTTGGAATTGGCACGCAGCTCCTTATCTGTGCTGGCAGATACGTCCATGATCTAAAAACAGCCTTTTAGAACTGGCTGCATGTCTCACTATACACCAAGAAACAATTTCAGCAGTTGCCTCAGAGCTGAGTCCTTCTGAGACCTCAATGCCCATTTACTGTGGAAGAAAAAGCTTTTGAACAGCACTGGAGTATCTCACCCACTGATTCAGATCCTCATCCTGTCCATCTTTCCCTGTTGGGCAGTACGTTACCCATTGTACTTACACAATCGGCAGCAGCGTGCTGGGCAGACGTACAGAGCACAGTACACCTTGTCCATGACATCTCTGGCTGGGATTCATCTTACCTAACACTAGACAGCTGCAGTGTGGCTGTCTCCAATTAAGCTGGTCACTTCAGGATTCCTTTACAGTCATATCAGGACTTTTAGAGCATAGTCTATTTGACCTATTTTTGGATGACTACTTCAATGTGCAAGGAATCATGACCTAAAAGCACAAATACTTTTCTTTTTTCTCTTTTCCTTCTTTTATCTTTTTTCTCTTTTCTTTTCTTTTCTTTTCTTTTCTTTTCTTTTCTTTTCTTTTCTTTTCTTTTCTTTTCTTTTTTTTTCTTTTC
>JANHFX010018763.1:1975-13412 GCA_027560015.1 Chloroceryle amazona | reverse complement strand
GAGCAGGAGACTCCACAACCTCTCTGGGCAGCCTGGGCCAGGCTCTGGCACTGGAACAGGGAAGAAGTTTCTCCTCCCGTTGAGGTGGAACTCCCTGGGTTCCAGTTTGTGCCCATTGCCCCTCGTCCTATCCCAGGGCACCACTGACAAGAGACTGGCTTAGAAATTAGATTAACTTGGAAGACACCTGCCCTGCCTTTTTTCCCCTCTTATTCCAATAGTCCTTATCTAAATGCAAAGTTCATTGAAGTTTCCAAACACCTCAAAGGCTTTGGACACAACAAAGTGCTGGGAAGTGTTGGATAGTCTGTCTTTGTGTATAGTGACACAGAAATTGTCTGTATAGTCACACAGAGATACTCTGCTCTCAGCTGCACTGGAGACTTTGGTTCCAGCATGGTGTGAGAAGTCTCAAGCCCTCCAGGCAGCGTGTGATTCGAAGCTGCTCTCTTAAAGGCATCAAAGACAGAAATAGTTTGAAGGAGGGTGTGCAGCCGCCTCCCTCCAGTGGCTGTCTGGAGAGCCAGGATCAGGCATCTCTGGACCAGAGGGAGTTTGACTTGATCATTGCTGACACGGATGAGAAAACACCTGCAGGCATCTAGGGTGCTGGAGTGGGTGATTTGGGTATCTCCAAGGGAAAGATCCACACAGCCACCAGTGCCCTCTTCTCATCCACCCGTGGCTTTGTAGAGAGGTGCCTGTCAGCTGAAGCACCCTCAGGAACAGCAGAGGCCACATCCAGCCCTACCCTGGGGACTGGGGAAGAACATGGTGCTGCTCATATCAGACCAAACACTGACCAGATGGTCTTTGTTGCTCCCACAGATTTATGATCCCCTGAGGTTGTCTCCCGAGAACTCAGCACAGAGGCACCCTCACACTTCCCTGCCTTTCTCTGCTGGATCCAGGTGGGAGATCCTCTACCCCTCTCCTTCCTCACAGGCTGCCTTGCATGGGAGACCATTCAGAGTCGAGGTCCTGAAGAATCCTTGCTCAGTGCCCATGAACCCAGCTGGCTTGGCCAACTCAAACAGGCTTTCTGTAACAGACTCACCACCAAGCTCCATCAGCTCCAGAGTGTTTCCCACACTCCAGGCTCTGTGGTCACGCAGAGGAGGATTTCACACAATTTTCTTGTGGATTTGAGGAGTCGTTTACATTTTCTTTTGCCTGTGGTGAGAGCTCAGGCTCCCTTGTTTAGGGTGAACAGCTAGTGTACCTCAAAGCCAAGCTGGGGCCAAGTCTTTGTGGTTCCCATGCTGTACCAGTAGACAGACCCAGGATACTGAAGTCTCAGTAACTTGCAGAAGATACTCCACACAGAGCCAAAACTAACCTTCCTAGTTCAGGCAGCCCCAGTTCTCTCAGCCATCTATCTTTTTTCAGTGCTTCTTAATAGAAAACAGCAATATCCCACTGCAGAGCTGAGTGCATTTTGGTGTTGCACTGGAGGATTCCTGGATAAGATGTGGCATTGTCACAGCAGCTGGAGGTCCCCCAGAGCATGGGCTCAGCCCAGCTCGGGGGCAGTCAGTGAAGAAGACAGCGGTGTGAGCATTTGTTGTCCTCTCCCCAGGAACTGCACTGGGCAGCAGTTTGCCATGAATGAGATGAAGGTGACTCTGCCCCCAACCCTGCTCCGTTTGAGCTCTGCCCCTACCCCTCCAAGCCTCCCGCACTGATGCTGCAGATGAGCCTCAGGTCCAGCAAAGGGATCCACCTGCATTTGAAGAAGATTGACTGACCCTGTGGAGTACCATGGTGAGGGGCAACCACCTTCCCAAGGACCACACTCCACCCAGAAGCTTTAAGTGGGTAACAGCAAACAGACCTACCCTGACCACCTCTTCCACGTTAACCTCCCTCCCTGCTGCCAGCCAGGGAGACATGCTGAGCCCCCTGACACACCCCAAACCCCGTAGCTCCAGCTCCCATCCTTGCATGGGGAACAGAAGTGCTAAGGGGGTTTTGCAGCATGACTGGAGGCTCAGCCTTCATTCACCTCTTCAGGCATCTTCTGTGTCCTACTTCTCACCTCTGACCTGCCCCTGCACACCTCCTGATGGCACTTCTGTCACCTTCCTGTGTATTTTCAGCATTGCCCGTTCCCTGCTTGGGCACGGTGGTGAACAATGCTGCCCTGGTTTGCACAGGTGTCTAAAACCTGGACACTGCCCGAGCATGACATCCCTCCCCTCTGCCTCCAGCCTGCTGTGCCACGGCAGGACAGCTCCTCCCTGCAGCCACACCACAGCCCCATGCACCACCCTCCACATCATTCCCCCTAAGCCATTCTGGGGCTGGCACTGTGCCCACCCTTCTGGAGACAAAGGCCAGCAGGTTTTTCTGCCCTGGTGCTGAACTTCCTTGAGCTGAGGGTGCTCAGGAGTCAGCACAGAGACACATCACCAGCTAACCCAGAGAAAACACTCCCTGCCCTCAAACCAACGTGTGATCAACCTTGTCCTCCTCTCCAGAATGAGAATAAAGCCTTGCGGAGATGCTTCCCGAGTATGGCTTTGGCTTCCTCTGCACTGGGGAGCAGGGGGGTACAGGATGAGTCCTGGCAGCCCGGAGTCAATGCCGTGCCCAAGGGTGAAGCTCTGCGAGTGTTTTCTCAAGCCTCAAGGGCTGTGCCAGTGGGTTTGCCCCCCTGCCCCGCTGAGCCTGAGGAGCCTGTTTCCACCCCTCCCATGTCACAGGAGCTCTCACCTCTGCCTCCGGGAGTTTCTGTGGTAAAGAAACAACTGAAACCATCTGGGGTCAAACAAAGCAAATAGTGGTGGCAAGAATAAAATCAGCTTCAAAACAAAACAAAACAAAACAAAAAAGGAATGGATCACGAGTCCATCTCAGGCCCTTTTCTGCACAGGCTGAGAAATGACCACTCATTACATGAGTGAGCTGCCCAGGGGGTGAGGGTGGGCACTGGCCCTGGGTCCAGGCTTGTTTTAGGGGTGCAGAGACCCACTGCAGAGCCTCACCCCAGCACCATGTGTAGGTGGGTTCCCAGGCCACGGGGAAGCATCTGGGTGAGCTGTAGATCCAGAGTGGGAAATGGATCACTAGGTGGCAGTGGGAGACACAGAAAAAAAAGTCCTTCCTGATCCCTGACAACTCCCCCCAGGCTTGTCAGGGAGCATGGCAAGGCCCAGCAGGGCAGCCAGTGGGCCCATCCCTGGGGGCATCCCCATCCCCGATGCCACCTCACAGCACCCTCAGCCCTGCAGGGCAGCAGAGCAGGCACCGCTGCATCGCAGTCTCCAGCACGGTGGTGGGATGACCCACGGCACAGGAAAAGCTTGTCACTGCAAGTGCCTGGGCACTCAGCAGGCATCGGGGAAACTGAGGCACGGAGGGCTGCATGCTCACCATGCCACGATGAGAGCCAAGGCTGTTTGTCCAGCTTTCACCCGTGGCAATAGCATCACCAGCAAGCACTAACATAGCCAAACCGTGTCTGTCTGTCTGGGCGGCTCAGCTCTGCTGATGGCCAGACCAGAGGAGCCAAATATGAGCATCTCCACATCTGAATAAACCCTTACAGCCTCCTGCTCCCCACCTCTGCCACCTGCTGCTGTTGGAGAAACAAAATTCTTCTGGGGCTGGATCCAGACCGTTTGCTTTGGCTGCCTCGGTACCTAACAGGGCAGGGGGACTGTGAATAACCAGCAAGGTGCAGCTTGGATTTATTTTGCAAGGCAGATGGAGACCAAGTTCTTCCTCTCTCGACCCTCTCCTCTTCACCCCCAAGAAAGAGACTGGATGCAGGATACATAGGTGGCAATGCCACCACTCTTGCAGTGCCAGTGGACTCAGGCTGGTCTCAAAGGTCAGACTCCAGCTCCGCTCTTCCCCAGCTCCAGCACAGAGAGGCCATTGGAGGGCAGCAGTTGGATAGAGCTTTTCATTACAGGCCTTATTTGTCAGATGTTTCAGCCACCCAGCCAGGAACAAGCAAGCCACCTTGCAGCTCTGCTCATCTGCTCTCTGGCTTGTGGTCCAAGCAATGAGCTTGGGGAGCTCTTAGCCACAAAAAGGTGGCCCAGTTTCCTTGGTGGTGTGTTGCAAAGGAAGCTGGGTGGCACCTGAAGATGTTCTTTCAGCATCTTCTGCTTTGGGTATGGGAAAATAAGGCCAGAGAAGGCAAAGTTAGATCTGATGAGGATCCACAGCTCCTGCCCATCCTTGTGCCTGTACAATGCCTGCCTGGCCACCCAGCCCTGTCTTTTGAGGCCATCACCCTATTCACTGTCACCCAAGACAGTCCAAGAGTCTTCCTGACTATTACAAACGGCCAAATCCCAACCACTTCCAGAGGAGACCTCCCCCAGGGACACCATGCTGGGAAATCTGCTCGAGAAAGAGAGGAGAAAATGCTGCCATTTTTTAATGCAAAATAAAGAAAGAAATGAATAAGATCATTATTCCGGGCAGCTCTGACAGTAATTTAGGTAACTTGAGCCAAACACTTTAAAGTCTCTCCCTGTTAAGAATCACATCTAACCCAGATTTGCATTCTGAAGGACCAAAGCTTTGGGGGGAAGATCTTGCAGCACCGGTGTATTATGGAGCTGGATTGCAGCAGCAACCAGGAGAAAATTCTTCTGCTTTTCAGCTTAACCAGGTCACACCAGGCAACCCAAACACCCGCCCGCCACCTTCAAACGCTGGCAGGATCTGGACAGCAGCATGTTCAAGATAACCTCCTCTGCCAAGCCACCGCTAAACGGCTTCGAGAGCAGCAGAAAGCAGCGCGAGGAGCTGGGCAGCAGCCGGTGACACAGATCTAATCGCCCGAGCTTCTGCCCCAAATGTCTCCCTGCCAGGCGGTGACATTTCTACACTGCCTTGGCTCTCTCCCTCCATCACCATGGCTACAGCAGCCACCAATCCACAGGCGAGCCCTTCCAGGGTACCACCAAACCCTCTGCTAAGAGAGCCAGCCCCTTTGGCAGGGAGACACTTCGGGGACCCCGGGACAGCCCGTAGCACCAAAAATTCCCCTTTTTCTTTTTTCCCTCCTCCTTTTTTTTTTTTTTTCCCTTTTTTTTTTCCTTTCTTCTTTTTTTGAAGCACAAACAATGGAGCTAAAAGGTTGGGTATCGGGCCGATAATCATGAATGACGTGTCGTTATTACACACCACACATTCATTATCTCCCACTCCAGCCATGTCACAGGCGGCTGGAGGAGGGCAGATAACGGGGTGCCTTCATGCAGATGGCTTATTATCAGGATGTTCCAGGAGGGGCTTTAAGACAGTTAGTGATGCTGTTTGCCAGTTAAAGATTAGAGACCCCAGAGAATAATTAACAATCCCAAAACCCAGTTTTTCTGCTGGATTCTTCTGCTTTCTCCCCCCTCCCTCGTCCTCTTTAATCTATTCACTCTAGCAGGTGTAATAAAGCGATAAGGACAGGCTCCGGGGATGTTTGTTTGGCTACTACGGGTGTAGAAACCAACAATGGATGGTATTTTACTTCTGCCTTTCAGTGGCTTGAATCAAGACCAAAAACTTTGCAGCCCCCTTGCCCACACACAGCCGCCCCTACCTGACGTGCTCCCGGCTCCCACCCGGATGGTGAGCTCCTTCCCCAGCCAAAGGGTGGTGATGGTGGGACAGGGTCCCTTTCTGCTTCTGGAGGTCCAAAATCATGTTACTGGGGTGACAAGGTGGCCAATGCCAGGACACAAACCTCAGGCTACCTTTCCCGGGGCCAGGGCTGGAGCTGGTGGTCCTGCCAGCAGTGGTTTACCTGCTTACAGCGAGTCTCTGACTAAACCACCTTGGAATAATTCCTATATCCTCAGGGCCAGGCAGTGCTAACCTGCCTTCACAGGTGGTTTCATGCAGATATACCCATCGGGCTGTGCATGGGCATCCAAGGAATGAGGTAGGTGTCCACCTGCTCAAGCTGCTCCAGGATTGTGGTCACAGATGGAGCAGAAACATCTTAAAACTCCATGGCTAAGGAGCCTCACTAACCTCAGGAAGCTCGAGGAAACCTCAATGCAAAGGTGGCTTTCAACAAGAAGCCCTGTTATCTGGGGGTCCAAGGGATGAGCTGCACCCTCCTAGGCCACAAAGGAAAGCTGTGATACATCCTGTAACACAAAAAGACCACCCTGAATATGTTCTGCACCAAAGGACACTATGCTGTCCACAGCAAGTCCCAAGCCTGAACGTCTTCCTGAAGCCCAAGCTTCAGAACTACTGGCATCACGGAGTGCGTGGCAGGATGGTGTACCCACGGGAGTCCTACGCTTCATTGGTGGCCATGGGGTGACTTGTGGAGGACATCGTCACCCCCCCTGCTGTGTGGAGAGAGGTGGTGGGGACAATTTGGCCTGCAAGCAAGTTATCTGGGTGGAGTAAACACATCACTGAATGTGTTCAAATCCAGGTTGGATGGGGCCTTGAACAACCGGGTCTAGTGGGAGATGGGGTTGGAACTGGATGATCTTTAAGGTCCCTTCCAACCCAACCCATTCTATGATCTCAGGGCCCTTCAGCAAGATCATCGAGACTGTTGGAGGTGTCCATCATCTGGGGGCTATCAGGTACAGCCCTGGCTCTGGAGGCACCTCCCAGCTCACAGGGTCAGTGCAGCAGGCAGACAAGTGCCGGAATGCCAGAAGTTGCCTTCCTGATCACGCTCATCCTGCTGGGGAGGGATGAGACAGCATTGTGCTTTAAAGAGCATCCCCGACCCTATCAGTGAGAGATGAGATATCCTAATTATGGCAGTCCAGGCAAGGATCCGGGCCGTATCAGCCAGCACAGAAAGGTAAACAAGAAATATAACAATGGACCCTTAACACTCATTAGCTGTGTCAGATAATACCTCACTTTTCTCCCTTTGGGGCTTAAAATCTAATTAAGATTTTTCCAACAATAAATTTCATTTATGCTCGCTCCCTTTTGTTCTTTTTAGGCTCACACCAAGAAGCAGCCACGAGCCAGCTGCACGGCACGGGGGAAAGCCGCCTGCTTCACACAGCCCAGCCTTGGGTTGTGCTTGATGGGCAAGGGAAACCGAGGCAGGACAGCATCATGGACTATGCAGAGGTGACACCCCACTGGGGAGGCAACACAGTGACTCTTGCAAAAGATATTTTCCTCAGGAAAGTGACCTCTGAAAGGATGCTGGCTGGGTTAAGACCAGGCATCAAGGGTCCTGTGCTAGCCCAACATGTGCAGTGGTGAAGCTGCTTGCTCTGCTTGCTTGGAGCTACAACCAGGGAGGGATCCATGGGGATAGGGATCCATGGGGATAGGGATCCATGGGGATAGGGACCCATCGAGCCCCCAGCACACCTCCATTCCAAACTCACACCCAGGCACTGTGAGGGAACAACTCGGGCGTTCTTCACCACATTCAGGGTGTGCTCAGGGCTGGGAATAAACTCCCACTGTTACTCATTATAAGGATGACGTTTCTAACTCCTTTTGCAACCGAGAGGTAAAAATTAATGGACTTCTCTCCTCTTGCCACACCCCCAGCCCCCAGCCCGAGTGCTGACACAGCAGCAACACCAATGACTAATCCTCCATAAACCCTGCTGAGCCAAGCACAACCGCCCAGCTCCGGGGAGATTGTTTATTCCAAACCCGTGTAACATTTGTCAAGAAAAAAAAAGTCCAGGGAGCAGCATCCATCAGGGGTTCGAGTGGGGAGGTCCAGGAGCCAGCCTCCAGCTAAGGTGGTAGAAGGGAACAGCTCTGCCCAGGATGCTGGGGACAGCAGCCATTGTGCCTGTGCACTCGAGGGCTTGACCCCTCCAACCCTTCTGCCTGTTTTCTTCTATCCCCGTGCAATTTCTCAACTGGAGCTGTGATTTCTCAATGCTGAGTCTTGAGGGCGTTTACAAAACACTTGCCTATGTGAGGCTATTTGGGGAGATGCCTTTCAGGGTGGGTCTGTTACTGGAAGGATTCTGTTTAACTCCCAAGCCTGAATTTTTGGGTCACAACCCACCAGGGACATTGACAGTTTCACATGTGGGAAGCATGAGAGCAGCTCACAGCAGCACCAAGGTCCAGCTCCAGCCCCCAGCTCCACCCTGGAGTGCTGGCTCCCAGCAGGGGGAAGTGGCCTGTTTTGGGCTGAGCTCCTCATCAGGACTGTCACATCTTCACTTTGGGGAACACTCAGCCGGTTTTGGTGCTGTAGGAAAACAGGGTGTTTTGCAAGTCCCTGTCTGGGGAAGAAGCCCAGGGAGCACCTCCTCCAGGAGCAGCTCAGGGTTTCTAAGGTCACTGGCAAGCGCAGAGAAGAAGGGGGCAGCCATTGCAGCAAGAAAGTCCATTCAGGTATGAAATAGAGGCCCCCAAAGCAGCTCGAGCAGAGGCCAGAACTCCTCCAGATCTAAACCCATCAGAGCTGCTGTTTCCCAGCAGGTCTAACACTTCCCCTTGCCTCCATGCTCAGCAGAAAACAAATAAAAAGTGGTCCAGCCACCTGCTGTCCTCCTGCCACCTCCTTCCACTTCCACTTGCATAGTCCCAAGCGAGAGAGCTCCCAAACCCCCTTGCTACCCTCAAACCAAGGTGCCAACAAAAATGTTCCTCTTATAAACCCTCCATCCCATCTCTCCCAGTCCTGCTCCACCTACAGCCCCTGGGCTGCCCTTGATCGTAGAGCCCCTTAACCCCTTCTTCACTAGCCAAGGGGAGGTCTGCACTTGCCATCTGGGCAACTCCCATCCCAGGGAAGACCAAGGCATTGTAGGTCTCTTGTTTCAATCTGCAAACTCCACGGCTTGGGAGCGCTCATTGCTCCCTTGGTGGCCCCAGTGCTGTCCCCACCACAGCAAAAGATGGACTGTGGTTAATGAACAGCCTGGCAGGAGCAGGTTGCACCATGGATGGCTGCCCCGAGGAGACCCAGCATGGCCTGGAGCAGCCCCAGGCCACATCCTGGCAAAAAATCCCCTGTGGCCAGTGGGATTCAGGAAGCACTGCCTTTCACCCATTAAGCAGTGCTGGAATTGTGCTGTGACTCAGTTTCCCTAGCTGGAAAAAGGATGGGAAATATTTTTACCTCCCCATACAGCCCTTTGCAGCTCTGGGATGGTCCAAATGCTGAGCACAAAAAAAGCTCCACCTTTTTCTCTCTCCTTTTGACACACAAACACATGCAGAAAGGATCTTGGCTTCATCTAGGTGAGGAAATAAGAGATGGAGACTACCTAAGAGGGATCACTGGGGACGTGAGGTGCTGATCTTTGTCTAAGCACCCTTCCCACCCCCACGCTGCTTTCCCTGGTGTCCTTCCCTTCCCAAACTGCTGGAAGGCTGGGAGTACTGAGGGATTCCAGAAAGTCTTTTGGGTGATTAGCAGAACAACCCTCTTTGCTGTTGTATGGGCAACAATTCTCTTTATTGCTCACAGGGAAGATATATACAGGGGAGAAGGTTTGTTCTGACATTAAAATGCATGGTGTCGGTTGTAAAAAGGAGGGTGAAATGGGGAGAAGGGAGAGGATTTTCTATCAGCAGCTTCCCAGAGGGTGGTTTGGGGTGTGGGGAGGTCCCAGGCACCCAGCTAGGACCCCTCCATCTCTGGAGCAAGTGAGCACCCTGCCCTGGGACTGGGGACATCAGCTTCACCCACCAGATGGGGTGACCGCTGGGTAGGAGAGGTGGCACCTCCAGACCTCTTCTGGGAAGCGTTGACTGCACAGACAGCAGCCCTTGAGGCAGGAGAGCACGTTTCACAGGAGGGAAAGGAAAAGACCAGGAGATGGCAGCGCCGTGGAAAGGTCAAGGAGCCACTGTGCACGGTGGGTGCTGGTGTGGAGGGTTCCTGGAAAAATGCCCATCATGACAGCGGGGGGTGAAGTGAAAGGAGGAGCGAGAGCAGCCAGCCAGGGTGCCTGCTACATGGCGGTGGTGATCACCTTCTCCTCGAGCTCCAGGGTGTTCTCATAGGCGTGCTCGCTCTCTTTGGACCTGCATTGGGAGGGAGAAGCAGAGCTGGGAGCTCACCTCCAGCAAGGCCAGCTTCCTCAAAGCCATCACCAGGGCCACGACTTTGCTGGTGCCAGTTATGCATTGAGCAATGTATGAGGTGGGGAGGGCAGGAGGGGTTGCCCTGCCAGGAGGAGAGCCAAGCATGGGGTGGGGATTGCTCTAATTTCTAATGAAGGCTGTTTTGACAGTCAACATCTGCTTGGTGACCCCTGGCCAGCTCTAGTGGTTTCCTCTGGTTGAAGGGTGTGCTGTTGCATATGACAGATGTGATGTAGCAGGTTGCAAGGTGGTGGGTGGACCATGGGGCTCAGCTGCCGGGATGGGGAGAGGTCAGGGAGGAGGGGATATTCCCTCACTGTCTTCTCCTTAGCCCCTGGAGAAGATAAAAGCCCCCAAAGCAGGTGTATGGGCCGTGTGAGATCCTGAGTGGGAGAGACTGCAGCTCTGCATGTCTGAGCTGTCCCCAGGGGGATGGAACAGAGCCTTGGAGAAGTGGGGAGGGGGCCCAAGCCAAGCCTTTTACCTGAAGTCAGCTGCAGCGGTTACGTGTCTTCCTTCGTGGCCATTGGACATGACAACATCCCGCTTGTCCTCAGTGCTCACGACTGTCTCAACGCTCTCCCTGGAAGAGGGGAAGAGAAGAGCTGGGGCAGAGCAACAGAGGCCTTTGCCAGGGAGCAGCTCACAATGCTGATGACAAACAAGAAGGGACTGCTCTGACACTAGAGCCAATGAAGGACCTGGGTGTGTGATCCTGGCATCAGACACCCAGCTCAGCCCCCTTCCCAGCAGGACACAGATGAGGAGAAGCCCTCGCAGCAGGTTTGCAGGGGCCATGCCCAGATGCCAAGTGCCAGCCCCTGTCTCTGAAGCTGGTACTCCCAGTGCCGGGCTGGCAGCCAGGAGACTCATTTGTCAATACATGGGATTGTTTTCTCCCACTAACTGGTTTTTCCAGTCTTCTTCTCTGTAACCTATTGCAAAACAGTCCCCGATGGATCCCAGCAGATACCAATAGACACACTGAGACTCCACCAGTGCCACAGCCCTGGCTTGGGAGGGGTGCCTGTGTGCACGTCTGCACCTACACCACTGCTTTGTCTCAGATGTGAGACTGGATCGCTTGCAGAAGGAACCAGCAGGCAGGGACCAGGTGTTTGACCTCAGCTGAAGCCTAAAAGCTCAGCTCTAGAGTGAGCCTGTGGCCCAAACAGCACCAGGAGGATTTAGCTGTGGAGGGTGGGTGCGGGTCCACCCTGCGTGAACATCCCTGCCTCCTCCAGTGCTCACCCAAAGGCAATTTCAGAGGCTTTTCCAAGGAACAGACTGGGATAAACAGGCAGCGGCTCGAGCCAAGAGCTGCTGTCACAGTGAGAGCGCAGGGCTGGCAGAGTGCCAGCCTGCCAAGCCATGCTGCCCGCTCTTCTGAAGAGAGGCCAGATTAATTAAAACAATC